>OU015468.1:28039745-28044745 GCA_907164805.1 Brachyptera putata | reverse complement strand
AGATCAGGTCACTCAAGGTCATGTCAGGTCCAAGTCAATCCCTACCTGACCTTGATAACCCTAACCATGACTGCTCTACCCAGGCAGTCAGGTTAGACCACATAGATCAGGTCACTCAAGTTCATGTCAGGTCCAAGTCAATCCCTACCTGACCTTGATAACCCTAACCATGACTTCTCAACCCAGGCAGTCAGGTTAGACCACATAGATCAGGTCACTCGAGGTCATGTCAGGTCCAAGTCAATCCCTACCTGACCTTGATAACCCTAACAATGACTGCTCAACCCAGGCAGTCAGGTTAGGCCACATAGATCAGGTCACTCGAGGTCATGTCAGGTCCAAGTCAATCCCTACCTGACCTTGATAACCCTAACAATGATTGCTCTACCCAGGCAGTCAGGTTAGGCCACATAGATCAGGTCACTCAAGGGCATGTCAGGTCCAAGTCAATCCCTACCTGACCTTGATAACCCTAACAATGACTGCTCAACCCAGGCCGTTGGGTTAGGCCACATAGATCAGGTCACTCGAGGTCATGTCAGGTCCAAGTCGGTCCCTGCCTGACCTTGATAACCCTAACAATGACTGCTCAACCCAGGCAGTTGGGTTAGGCCACATAGATCAGGTCACTCGAGGTCATGTCAGGTCCAAGTCAATCCCTACCTGACCTTGATAACCCTAACAATGACTGCTCAACCCAGGCAGTTAGGTTAGGCCACATAGATCAGGTCACTCAAGGTCATGTCAGGTCCAAGTCAATCCCTACCTGACCTTGATAACCCTAACCATGACTGCTCAACCCAGGCAGTTGGGTTAGGCCACATGGATCAGGTCACTCGAGGTCATGTCAGGTCCAAGTCAATCCCTACCTGACCTTGATAACCCTAACAATGACTGCTCAACCCAGGCAGTTAGGTTAGGCCACATAGATCAGGTCAGTCAAGGTCATGTCAGGTCCAAGTCAATCCCTACCTGACCTTGATAACCCTAACCATGACTTCTCAACCCAGGCAGTTAGGTTAGGCCACATAGATCAGGTCACTCAAGGGCATGTCAGGTCCAAGTCAATCCCTACCTGACCTTGATAACCCTAACCATGACTTCTCAACCCAGGCAGTTAGGTTAGGCCACATAGATCAGGTCACTCAAGGGCATGTCAGGTCCAAGTCAATCCCTACCTGACCTTGATAACCCTAACCATGACTTCTCAACCCAGGCAGTCAGGTTAGGCCACATAGATCAGGTCACTCAAGTTCATGTCAGGTCCAAGTCAATCCCTACCTGACCTTGATAACCCTAACAATGATAGCCCAATCCAGGAAGTTGGCTTCATATCTCACCTGCATATCTAACATGGGCAACGCTACAATGAAAAATCGAGACAGTGGCTTAACCAAAATGAATTTTATTTATAATTAAAAAATATATATATTTTGATTTTTTGATTTCTAAATGCATTACTCAATCAATATGATACTCCGTGACTGAGTGTATCGACCCAGTGGCAACATTCAGTAGGAGTTTCGAAAGGATTGAAGATTTTTATTTTCCAATTTTTTTTCGAATTATATATTTTTCTGATTTTTTTTTTTTTTTCAGACGTGAACAGAACCGACTTGTATGAGCCAGCGTGTTCACGGAAGAAATCAGACTGATCGCACGAACCATCCGACCTGTGGAGTGCATTTTGTCGCATTCTAGTTCAAAAACTTCCAACAATTAAATATTTTCGGAAGTGGTGAAACCGATTTCTTCCCAAAACTATACAGTTCTAAGTTGGTTAAGTATCTGCGTCCACAAAAAAAATCATACTGATCAATCAAACATTGGCGACCTGTGCAGAATATACAGAAAAAACAAAAAAACAGAAAGATACTTCTCCGACCCAATGGAAGTCTTCGCCTCGCTCATCCAACTATATATTCCCATGTTCGAACCAGTATCATTGAATAAAAAGTATTTCAACCCCAATATAATTTCATGCAATTCAATTTGGATGGCATTCTTTTTCTGTAAATTCAATCAGTTCTGAAATAATGAGTACCAAAAATGTGATTAAATTCATCGATATATATATTGTCTTGAAACCGATTGAATTCAGAGAATAGAATGTCGAGTTAGTTTGAGAGCATGCAATCGAGGGGTGTACAACTCGCAAATTTGGTGTACACCTGATTTCAGGATTTCAGGGATTTCAAGAGATTTTATAGGAATTTCATAGAGATTTCAATGGGATTTCAAGAGATTTCAATGCGATTTCATGGCAAGTGTACACCGGATTTCAGGAGTTGTTAACCCCTCGCATGCAATTGACGTGGGGCTGATATAGTTTCTATTCAATTACACTTGTGCGTAAACATGGGAAAAATAATAAAAATATGAATTTCTCTATTTCGTTGATCACCGTGCTTCTAGCGGTTTGCTCAAATAATAACCGCGCTCCGCCTGAATGACTGCTCAGCGCGATGCCGACTAATCCACCCACGTCAGTTGTACTTCTCTTTATGAATTAGTTGTAATGGCCTGTTCAGACGAGGCACTATCCCACGTTGTCCAGCAGTAAAACACCCCGTCAAGGTCAACACTGCGAGCATGAATCACGTCCTATTTCGGATAGACATTTCTATATTTCAATCATTTATAGTGTTGGTTTATGCATGACTGACCAATAGGAGAACAGTATTCTCAATTCGAGTGATCGATAATCACAACAAGGCAAATCGATTGAATATGGCCGCCTAACCAGAATAAAAAGGAGGGAAATTAGTTTGACGCTGTGTTCTGACAATAGGCACATACTTTTTATAACCCTTTTCATAATCACCATTGCCCGGAAAAATGTCCAAGACTAGGCCTACTCACAACCTGACAGTTTGGTCCTCGTTCCGCGCGTGAATGCTATATTTCTATTGGTCCATTTATCACAGCCTTCTAGATTTGTTTCAAAAAGGCTGTGACTTTCTAGCAATGCGTTGCCGAACTTGCGTCTGAATGCCCCAAAGCTCGCATCGTATTGCTCAGCAACACAGGGTTGGCTCAATAAGAAGCACCTCCGAAGTTCTGACAAGTCTGACAAGCTGCCAGCGCTATCACGTCACGTGCAACTGAGAAGTAACTTGATCTGAGAGCACACGTCCACGTGCCACAGAGACTGATCGATACAGGTGGTTATAGGGGCGTGGGTTGCTATTGTTGTGAGATCGCTTCAATCAATGCAGAGAAGTACATTCATCGATCTGCATTGGGTTTAACGACGCACTGTTCTGATGACTACGATCTATTGACGTCGGTGAAGTATATTCATCAATCTGCATTGGGTTTAACGACGCACTGTTCTGATGACTACGATCTATTGACGTCGGTGAAGTACATCCATCAATCTGCATTGGGTTTAACGACGCACTGTTCTGATGACTACGATCTATTGACGTCGGTGAAGTATATTCATCAATCTGCATTGGGTTTAACGACGCACTGTTCTGATGACTACGATCTATTGACGTCGGTGAAGTACATTCATCAATCTGCATTGGGTTTAACGACGCACTGTACTGATAACTACAGACTATTGACGTCGGTGAAGTATATTCATCGATCTGCATTGGGTTCAACGACGCACTGTTTTGATGACTACGATCTATTGACGTCGGTGAAGTACATTCATCAATTTGCATTGGGTTTAACGACGCACTGTACTGATAACTACAGACTATTGACGTCGGTGAAGTATATTCATCAATCTGCATTGGGTTCAACGACGCACTGTTTTGATGACTACGATCTATTGACGTCGGTCAATGAGATGATGAGATGATAAGATGAAAGGTTATTTTATTAGGTGTGTTTTGTTAGTGGGAAGGAGTCGGTCGTGGCCTGTAGTTGAGGAACCATCCCAGTATTGACCGAACGACAGAGGGAAACCAACGAAAGAACCCTGTCAGGATGGTGGGAATCGAGCCCCGGTCTCCTGAATGACGGTTCGGGGTCTGAGAAGTATATCTAGGCCTATAATAAGCATAGGCTACATTAGTTCGCATGCTATAGTATGATGGACTGATGGTGACGAATTTATTCAAGCTGCTAATTATTGTAATTACTTTGAAAAACGTGACAGCTCGAATGATTTATTTAACCGTTCGAAATCCGACGTCTGCTCCTATTGTATATATGGTAACTATCTTTTATGAAGAAAGAATTCAACTCTTTCAACATGTTTCTTCTATTATTTCAGTCTAATTGATGATAAAGCACATGTATAGAATCATTTCCTTCGAAACGGTTCGTGCGAAATGCGTACACGTTTATGATTATGTGTTGACATTCAGTGAGAATCTGATTCTTTTGAAGAGATTATTAGACGAGCTTCAGCGAGGATTCAATTTGACATACTGAACAAAATTGGTGTTCGTTTTTATGTTTTTTTGTCGGTTCTCCACAGGTCAAATTGCTACAGCTATTAACTTCAAGCTTTTTTTCAATATGGTTCCTCATCTAACTTAGATCTGTATGGTTTTGTGGCATTATCGGGTGGTGACTTTTTTTTTATGAATTTAAGAAATTTCAAAAATACCCATTAGAATAACACAGCGGAAAAAAAAGAAAATATTTTCATTTTCCAAAAAAATGAAATTTTGCGTGAAGTTGAATTACATTTTGATACACATTTCTGGGAATGTTCAGCTCGATTGGGTCAGCCATTTTGAAGAAAAAACATAAAATGTGCTAAATTGGTACCACTCGAAGCAGTTTTTACCCATTGTTACCCATTCTACTACTACCCGCTCGTCCAACAACGCATATATGGCGTTTTCGTAGTATTATTCAATTTTTTCCTCCCTGCATAATCTTATGCCTGAGGTTTTAACAAACTTTGAGATGGTTTTTCAAAAAACAGTTCAACCAATTTTACCCCAAAACTATAGACAGTTGTAAGTTGATGGATGAGTCTACTTGTCCTGAAAAAGTTTCTTGTCGGTCAGTCAAACCGCGCGACCCGTGCA
>OU015468.1:27867245-28034745 GCA_907164805.1 Brachyptera putata | reverse complement strand
GGGGAAGAAATACTTGGAACACAAAAAATTTCCGAAGCTTTCAAATTCATACTGAACGTGGAAAGAACTGTCATACATATTTTAAGCGATTTATGGAACAATCGGATGTGAAATAACGAAGAAAACCCATTTTATTTTTAATGTACTTTTTTACACATCAATAAAAGCAATCAAGAAAGCAATTAAAGGACTATCAAATGTGAGCAACAAGTGTCACCAATAAATTTAAACGTCTAAAATCTGTGATCGATATCAAGAAGGCACTGGTACCATTGTTGGGAAACCAAGGTCCATATACCAACAGACAGCCGCGGTTTTTAAACCTTTGAAGTGATCCATGGCCTGTATATGTACATTGAGCTGACAAAATGTTCTTAATTCTACATTTCCATACTTCTAAGCTCATCTCACAACGCATATAAAGCGTTTTCCTAGTTTATGATAAGTCATAATAGGCCTACCCGGTAATTATCATTTTTGAACATTCTGAATGTAAATAATTCAAAATAGACGAGTATATTTCAATACGAACTTGACAAAAAATGTCCATTCATTGGCGTAAGCCGTAAACGATCAGTTTCCTATGGGACGAAGCCACGCCCACTCTGAGTCTTGATGAGGGTAGATCGGGCCTCGAGTGGATTGCCACCCCCAGCCATATTTGAAGATGGTTTTGGTGGTTTCCTTAGGATCTTGGTTACTTTTTTTATAATGATCGAAAACCTGTATGTTGAAAATAATTCATCCCAATATAACAAATATAATGTAGCTTATACATAAGCGTTATATTCATGCCTTTTCAATATTATTACATTCAGAATTGTTGATAATGGTTTTTCTCAATCAAGTATAATTTAACGTTATTGCGAAAGCGTAAGTTGATAATTAAATGTTCGGCACTGAAACATCTAGGATTGAGTTATTTCCGCTTTAGTGGTTTTAACTAATCCGGATTGAGGCGAAGAGGTATGGAATATAAGAACAGTGAAGCATGAAAGCAAATCTTAATGAAAACATACATATTATAAACATATTATTAAACATAATAACGATAATAGAAATGAAAACAAAGCAGAACCCATCATAACTCCTCTAGTTTTAGATAGTATATTGTTCTATAGTTTCCACTCCTCCTTATTCTCTCCATCATTTAGAACACAAAACAAGCATTTCTCAAATATTTGCCAAGACGCTAGTTTTCACTTTCTGCGTTACATATGGCCTTGAGGTGTGGTGTGCTCAGTCAACATTACAGTCACGTGCGCGCGCAGCAACAACAACAATGTCCCCAGCCGGCCTGGCTCGCCATTGTCTCCACACAAACAATGGCGCCTCCAAACAGCTTGTGCCATTGAGCTCGGTGCATTCACGCTCGAAGCGTCACGTGCTGCCCATTGATGTGAAACGGGCCATCATTGACGCGATTATAAATGTATAGTTAATAAACGACGCGTCACTGACGAAGCGACAGGGACTTTGTTCACAGACGCATTAACGAGATTCGATGTATTAATTATATTACCTTATTTGAAAATATTGCCGAGTTTAAGGCGTATCAAGTCTCCATGGGGCACAACATTCACTTCAGGGTGGTTTCGCAAATATAAATGATGATAAAACAAGGACCGAGCAAGATACTAAATTTACAAATACGTCACAAGATGGAGACAATATTTGTCGGAAATGCTAATGACTGCAATTGTATAGAAACGAAAGTGAAAAGATCACTAGCATGTAACAGTAAACCTCGATATTTTTGCTATTCATTTCTACCTCACAGCGTACAGTTACATACAAATAACTTGTAACATATTGTGAGTATTTACCAGAAAAACGCTACGTGTTTCCCTCGCGTACTACTACTGTACCCTACTGTAGAGTCACCTGACTTGAATAACCTAACATGATAGCCCAACTCAGGCAGTCAGATTCAATCACGTCAGATCTGCAGTGGGATTCTGTATAATGTTGTCGATCGAGATCGAGTCATTTTCGTCGACAACTAGGTTTTCGGTCGATAACCTCACCTAGCGCGATTCTCTATGGCAACTTGACGATCTCGATCGACAAATCTTCTCGACTCGACAAGACCCTGTCGTTAACGGTTGTCGATGTCGAGAACTCTTTAGTTCAGACGGAAATGGCGGCGGTATTTATGTTTTGAAATATCCAAGCAAAGATGAACCGTCATTCCACCGTTTTTAATCGTTGTATTGTATGGTTTAATACCGATTCCATGTTTTAAATACCATATCCACGCCAAAACTCACTTCAAAAGCTCTTTTTAATCCAAGTAATTGTATTCCTCATTTTATTATCAATTTGACAGCTAAAATTTGAGGTTATGGTTTCAATGTTTTTGTATTGGCGTAGTACACAGCCTGTCAGGTCGCGCCGGCGCACTGGCGGTTCTTGAAAAAGTCGAATTATATAGGCCTCCTATTGGTCAGAAACGGACATCATATGACGTATATAATGACGTATTTGTCGACCCAAGACTTCTCGACATGAGCTAACGATCGAGATCGTGTGCTCGTAGAGAATAGGCAGTTAACCTTGAGTGAGTTGCCGATCGTTCGCAGTCTCGATCAGGATCACTATCGACCGAATTTCAATGAAGATAGAGAATCCCACTGCAGGTCCGAGTCGGTACTAACCTGACCTTGAAATATAACATGATATCAACCCAGGCGGTTAGTTGAGGTCGCGTCGGGTTCGAGGCTATATACACCTATACATCACAACACCTACTTCAGCTACTCGAAAGAAGTTCATAGACGGATGGATTTAAATGAAATGTAATTCAACCACCGTCGGTCGCGTGTTGGGACAGCTAGTTTCAGTACAGTTGAACCATCGCCATCGCAACAGATAGAACATACAGTCTAAAGTTCTCCCAACAACGTGATGTGATTAGGAATGTTATTTTCAAACAATACTTTTGTCTCTAACTTCACTGTCCCTTTCTTCTGCATTCACTGAGAATGACCATAAAGTCTACAACCAGCTATTTCCAGACTCATCAACTACTGTATAACGCTTTCCCAACATGAATGTGTGTCGTGGTGTTGGCTGGTAGGCTCAATGTTGAAATCATTCATCGGGTTGTTGCATGATTATTTCTGTGATATTACTCACACAATGAAGACTATTCACTATTGACTATTTCGCTCGAAATCATGAGGATCTATTCTGGTGTAAGTCAACGTCCAGATAGAGTTTCAAGGCGACTGTTTAAACTTTCCAACCTTCCATGCCGAGCACAGAAAAAACACATCAAAAACATCAAAAACGAGTCCCGATTTGGTCAGTGTGTGAAATTGAATTCTTTCATCTCAAGATAGCAACACCAATGAATTGTAAATTGAGAAAGTGATATTGCGGATATCTCCCGAGTTGATTCAATATTTCACAACTTCGCGATCCTTGAAGCGCCACCGAACCTCATTGCCCACGTGGCCTTGACATTGTCGTTCATTGCTATCCTCATTCATCTCGTGCGAACAGATTAAAATGGACCGATTGGTGTAAGCCGATGGTGTAAGCCGATGGTGTAAGCCGATGGTGTTGTCAAAATTTACATTTTCATTTTGACTGGCTTCTGTTTTTAGCACGTCTAAAAAAAATCCATACTCAGAACTCATCTTTTCAGCTTAAGAGTCCACGGGAGTCGATTTAGCGAGTATCAGTTTTTTGGTGATAACTTCTGAACGGATCGAAACTCTAACAACGATGAAACAGAGATAGTTTCAATACCTTAAAGGTGATGTAAGTAATAATTGCTTATCGTACATCGCATACTCGTCCGGCTATACGCTTACAAAATGTGTATTTTTAAGCGTATACGCGTGACACTCGGGCGATTTGAGATAAATAGTTATTACTTGAGCCCAATTGAAGGTAATGAGAATACATGTGTTTCCTTGGTTATAGAATGTCGCTATCTCGTGCCGTTCAAAAGTTATCATCAAAAAACTGCTATTCCACTAACTCGCCTCCCAAGGGATTGCATTTCCCACCGTTCATAACAGAGGGAGCGTAGAGGATTCATGGAGGATAAATGAGGGTTCGTGATTGGTTCCAGAATTACTGGATCAGTAGGATGTACACAAGTACTGTGACGTCACTTCCCGCCACACTTACTGTCGATCATGTTCAAACCCGGCACCTCCACCAACATTATTGGACGAGCTTTAGCGAGGATTCAATTTGACATACTGAAAAAAATTGGTGTTCGTTTTTATGTTTTTTTTATGTCTTTTTGTCGGTTCTCCACAGGTCAAACGGCTACAGCTATCAACTTCAAACATTTTTTTCAATATGGTTCCTCATCCAACTTAGATCTGTATAGTTTTGTGGCATTATCGGGCAGTAACTTTTTTTTTTATGAATTTTAGAAATTTCAAAAATACCCATTAGAATAACATAGCGGAAAAAAAAGAAAATATTTCTATTTTCCAAAAAAATGAAATTTTGCGTGAAGTTGAATTACATTTTGATGCACATTTCTGGGAATTTTCAGCTTGATCGGGTCAGCCATTTTGAAGAAAAAACATAAAATGTGGTAAATTGGTACCACTCGAAGCAGTTTTTACCCTGCATTTTTACCCATACTATTACTATCCGCTCGTCCAACAACGCATATATGGCGTTTTCCTAGTATTTTAAAACATTCCTGAATCTTTTTTTCCCAACAGTGGTGCAACCGATTATGTCTCAGAACTAGACGGTATCGAGTCAGATGATGACACAACTGTAAGCCAAGTTTCAACACACATTTCACCGCCGTGTGATCTGTGACAAACATATCCGTTCTTCTGAGTCTCCGTTTCACTCATCCAATAATTGCTCATTAATCTCAACATACAGTAGACGAGAGAGAGAGAGAGTATCGCAGTGAGGGGGAGGGAGAGTTCTTCAACCTTGGCAGGTTTCTTACAACATCTAGTCGTGATATCGTGCGAGAAAGAAGATTGTCCCCATCCACCGGATGTGAGCCGACCAGCCAATCAGGTTCGAGTTTGTGGCGACAAAGCGTTGCTGTGATTAACTGCTTCCGGTTGCGAGGCCCGAGTCAACAGAAGAGGTGATCGATATCACGCAGCACTTCGTCTTCTGCAATCTTATTAACGACAACTCGCCGTTATTAAATCAACCGTCGCTCCCCTCACGCCAGACGCGTCACGCGCTCGCCCAATAGCACGCCTGATTGCTGAATAACAGCGTATCAACTTGTCACTAAGTTATTTTCTGACCATCTCGCAGCACGCGACCGTGATTCTTTCTCCCCGGCACGAAGGACAGATTTAGGCATTAAACCATTACATTTAGTTTTTTTCAAAGGAATATAATATATAATTGGTGAATCAAGCTAAATCTAGGAAAATGTCATTATTGTCATATATGCGTTGTTAGATGAGCGGATAGTAATAGTATGGGTAACAATTGGTAAAATCTGCTCCGACTGGTACCAATTTAGCACATTTTATGTTAATTCTTCAAAATGACTGACCCGATCAAGCTGAAAATTTCCAGAAATGTGTATCAAAATGTAATTCAACTTCATGCAAAATTTCATATTTTGGGAAAATAAAAAAAAAATGTTTTTTTTTGCTGTGTTATTCTAGTAAAAAAGTTTGAAGTTGATAGCTGTAGTCGTTTGACCTGTATAGAACCGACAAAAAAACATGAATAAAAAAAAACATAAAAACGAACACCAATTTTTGTCAGTACCGGTGTGACAGTGATGGTTTACCTCCCCGATCTTATACCCCCCGGGAAACCAACACTAGGGACCATATACCCCCCGGTAATCGTACACTAGAGATGGTTTACCTACCCGGTAATCCACCCCTAGTGTACGATTACCTACCCAGTGATCTAATACCCCCTTTGACGACTATGAAGAGCGAGAGGGGGTATCTCAGCACTGGAGATGGTTTACCCTATAGTTATTATCCTTGATTTAAGTTAAGGGGGGTATCTCAGCCCTGGAGATGGTTTACCCTATAGCTGTTATTCGTGATTTGAGTTAAAGGGGGGTATCTCAGCCCTAGGGATGGTGTACCCTATAGCTGTTATTCGTGATTTAGGTTAAGGGGGGTATCTGAGCCCTAGAGATGGTTTACCCTATAGCTGTTATCAATGATCTGAGTTGGAGGGAGGTATCTGAGCCCTAGGGATGGTTTACCCTATAGCTGTTATTCGTGATTTGAGTTGAAGAGGGGTATCTCAGCCCTAGGGATGGTTTACCCTATAGTTATTATCCTTGATTTAAGTTAAGGGGAGGTATCTGAGCCCCAGGGATGGTTTACCCTATAGCTGTTATTCGTGATTCGAGTTGAGGGGGGTATCTCAGCCCTGGGGATGGTGTACCCTATAGCTGTAATTCGTGATTTGAGTTGAAGGGAGGTATCTCAGCCCCAGGGATGGTTTACCCTAAAGCTGTAATTCGTGATTTGAGTTGAAGGGGGGTATCTCAGCCCTAGGGATGGTTTACCCTATAGCTGTCATTCGTTATTCAAGCCAAAGGAGGGTATCTCAGCCCTAGGGATGGTTTACCCTACATATGTAATTCGGAATTCAAGTCAAAGGGGGGTATCTCAGCACTAGGGATGGTTTACCCTATAGCTGTAATTAGTGATTTGAGTTAAAGGGGGGTATCTCAGCACTAGGGATGGTTTACCCTATAGCTGTAATTCGTGATTTGAGGTTGAAGGGGGTATCTCAGCCCTAGGGATGGTTTACCCTATAGCTGTTATTCGTGATTCAAGCCAAAGGAGGGTATCTCAGCCCTAGGGATGGTTTACCCTATAGCTGTTATTCGTTATCCAAGTCAAAGGGGGTATCTCAGCCCTAGGGATGGTTTACCCTATAGCTGTTATTCGTGATTCAAGCCAAAGGAGGGTATCTCAGCCCTAGGGATGGTTTACCCTATAGCTGTTATTCGTTATCCAAGTCAAAGGGGGTATCTCAGCACTAGGGATGGTTTACCCTATAGCTGTTATTCGTGATTCAAGCCAAAGGAGGGTATCTCAGCCCTAGGGATGGTTTACCCTACAGATGTAATTCGTGATTCAAATCAAAGGGGGGTATCTCAGCACTAGGGATGGTTTACACTATAGCTGTTATTCGTGATTCAAGCCAAAGGAGGTATCTCAGCCCTAGGGATGGTTTACCCTACAGATGTAATTCGTGATTCAAGTCAAAGGGGGGTATCTCAGAACTAGGGATGGTTTACCCTATAGCTGTAATTCATGATTTGAGTTGAAGGGGGGTATCTCAGCCCTAGGGATGGTTTACCCTATAGCTGTCATTCGTTATTCAAGCCAAAGGAGGGTATCTCAGCCCTAGGGATGGTTTACCCTACATATGTAATTCGGAATTCAAGTCAAAGGGGGGTATCTCAGGACTGGGGATGGTTCAACCTATAGCTGTTATTCGTGATTCAAGCCAAAGTAGGGTATCCCGGCCCTAGGGATGGTTTACCCTATAGCTGTCGTTCGTGATTCAAGTCAAAGGGGGGTATCTCAGCACTAGGGATGGTTTACCCTATAGCTGTTATTCGTGATTCAAGTCGAAGAGGGGTATCTCAGCACCAGGGATGGTTTACCCTATAGCTGTAATTCGTGATTTGAATTGAAGGAGGGTATCTCAGCCCGAGGGATGGTGTACCCTATAGCTGTTATTCTTGATTCGTGGTAAAGGGGGGTATCTCAGCCCTAGGGACTGTTCACCCCTCAGCTGTCCACATACGCATGTCAGTGCAAGTTAATTTATGACGATATATCGTAACATGAATTTCGAATATCATTATTCATCAATAATATTAGCATCGCAATGTCAAATAAAGCTAGCATTCTATCGATTCAATAGTTTCTTCGATTTAAGTATTCTGATGCTCAACAATTCACAAGATACTATGTTCGCACGAAGATATCATGAATATTCAGCCCCAATTATGTTACATTCTCATTTCCTCATACGTTCTCACAAAATATATATGTGTCTTCATAATTCCATCAATCTATACCAAACATGTCAAGAAGTCCAATGGTGAACTCTCACTCGTCTTTGTTCAAGAATAGTCACGCTAGTGAAAGGGGCGTCCTCCCTTTGTCCCCCCCCCCCACGCAAATGACGAATACAGCTATAAGGTAAACCATCCCTAGTGCTAAGATACCCCCCTTCAACTCGAATCACGAATTACAGCTATAGGGTAAACCATCCCTGGTGCTGCGATACCCCCCTTTGCCTTGAATCAGGAATAACAGCTATAGGGTAAACCATCCCTAGGGCTGAGATACCCCCCTTTGACTTGAATTCCGAATTACATCTGTAGGGTAAACCATCCCTAGGGCTGAGATACCCTCCTTTGGCTTGAATCACGAATAACAGCTATAGGGTAAACCATCCCTAGTGCTGAGATACCCCCTTTGACTTGAATAACGAATAACAGCTATAGGGTAAACCATCCCTAGTGCTGAGATACCCCCTTTGACTTGAATAACGAATTACAGCTATAGGGTAAACCATCCCTAGGGCTGAGATACCCCCCTTCATCTCAAATCAAGAATAACAGCGATAGGGTAAACCATCCCTAGTGCTGAGATACTCCCCTTTGACATGAATAACGAATAACAGCTATAGTGTAAACCATCCCTGGGGCTCAGATACCCCCCTTCAACTCAAATCACGAATAACAGCTATAGGGTAAACAATCCCTAGGGCTGAGATACCCCCCTTTGACTTGAATTCCGAATTACATCTGTAGGGTAAACCATCCCTAGGGCTGAGATACCCTCCTTCGGCTTGAATCACGAATAACAGCTATAGGGTAAACCATCCCTGGGGCTCAGATACCCCCCTCAACTAGAATCACGAATAACAGCTACAGGGTAAACCGTCCCTAGTGCTGAGATACCCCCCTTCAACTCAAATCACGAATTACAGCTATAGGGTGAACCATCCCTAGTGCTGAGATACCCCCCTCAACTAGAATCACGAATAACAGCTATAGGGTGAACCATCCCTAGTGCTGAGATACCCCCCTCAACTAGAATCACGAATTACAGCTATAGGGTAAACCATCTCTAGTGCTGAGATACCCCCTCTCAACTAGAATCACGAATAACAGCTATAGGGTAAATCATCCCTAGGGCTGAGATACCCTCCTTCAACTCAAATCACGAATTACAGCTATAGGGTAAACCATCCCTGGGGCTCAGATACCCCCCTTCAACTCAAATCACGAATTACAGCTATAGGGTAAACCATCCCTAGGGCTGAGATACCCCCCTCAACTAAAATCACGAATAACAGCTATAGGGTAAACCATCCCTAGTGCTGAGATACTCCCCTTTGACATGAATAACGAATAACAGCTATAGTGTAAACCATCCCTGGGGCTCAGATACCCCCCTTCAACTCAAATCACGAATTACAGCTATAGGGTAAACCATCCCTAGTGCTGAGATACCCCCCTCAACTAGAATCACGAATTACAGCTATAGGGTAAACCATCTCTAGTGCTGAGATACCCCCCTCAACTAGAATCACGAATAACAGCTATAGGGTAAACCGTCCCTAGTGCTGAGATACCCCCTTTCAACTCAAATCACGAATTACAGCTATAGGGTAAACCATCCCTAGTGCTGAGATACCCCCTCTCAACTAGAATCACGAATAACAGCTATAGGGTAAATCATCTCTAGTGCTGAGATACCCCCCTCAACTAGAATCACGAATAACAGCTATAGGGGAAACCGTCCCTAGTGCTGAGATACCCCCCTTCAACTCAAATCACGAATTACAGCTATAGGGTAAACCATCCCTAGTGCTGAGATACCCCCCCTCAACTAGAATCACGAATAACAGCTATAGGGTAAACCATCCCTAGTGCTGAGATACCCCCCTCAACTAGAATCACGAATAAGAGCTATAGGGTAAACCATCCCTGGGGCTCAGATACCCCCCTCAACTAGAATCACGAATTACAGCTATAGGGTAAACCATCTCTAGTGCTGAGATACTCCCCTTTGACATGAATAACGAATAACAGCTATAGTGTAAACCATCCCTGGGGCTCAGATACCCCCCTCAACTCAAATCACGAATTACAGGTATAGGGTAAACCATCCCTAGGGCTGAGATACCCCCCTTCAACTTAAATCACGAATTACAGCTATAGGGTAAACCATCCCTAGTGCTGAGATACCCCCCTCAACTAGAATCACGAATTACAGCTATAGGGTAAACCATCTCTAGTGCTGAGATACCCCCCTCAACTAGAATCACGAATAACAGCTATAGGATAAACCGTCCCTAGTGCTGAGATACCCCCCTTAAACTCAAATCACGAATTACAGCTATAGGGTAAACCATCCCTAGTGCTGAGATACCCCCCCTCAACTAGAATCACGAATAACAGCTATAGGTTAAACCATCCCTAGTGCTGAGATACCCCCCTCAACTAGAATCACGAATAAGAGCTATAGGGTAAACCATCCCTGGGGCTCAGATACCCCCCTCAACTAGAATCACGAATTACAGCTATAGGGTAAACCATCTCTAGTGCTGAGATACCCCCTCTCAACTAGAATCACGAATAACAGCTATAGGGTAAATCATCCCTAGGGCTGAGATACCCTCCTTCAACTCAAATCACGAATTACAGCTATAGGGTAAACCATCCCTGGGGCTCAGATACCCCCCTTCAACTCAAATCACGAATTACAGCTATAGGGTAAACCATCCCTAGGGCTGAGATACCCCCCTCAACTAAAATCACGAATAACAGCTATAGGGTAAACCATCCCTGGGGCTCAGATACCCCCCTTCAACTCAAATCACGAATTACAGCTATAGGGTAAACCATCCCTAGCGCTGAGATACCCCCTCCAACTTAAATCACGAATAACAGCTATAGGGTAAACCATCCCTGGGGCTCAGATACCCCCCTTCAACTCAAATCACGAATTACAGCTATAGGGTAAACCATCCCTAGCGCTGAGATACCCCCTCCAACTTAAATCACGAATAACAGCTATAGGGTAAACCATCCCCGGGGCTCAGATACCCCCATTTAACTTAAATCACGAATGAAGTTATAGGGTAAACCATCTCTAGTGTTCTAATACCCCCTCTCACAGAAAACAGGTTTCGATTAGGGGGTATAGGATCCCTGGGGGGGGTAGTTGTACACTAGGGATCAATTACCGGGGGGGTATCACAACACTAGAGCTGGAATACCGGGGGGTACTAGAACACGGGGGTATAGGGTCCCTGCGACACCGGTATGTCGAATTGAACCCTCGCTAAAGCTCGTCTAACTAGCGGATTGGGGGGTACATGCACGGTGCCTATTCAGACATTTCCACGTGTCTCTTCCATGTCACGAACCAGTGTCATTGAATAACATGTGGGATTAATTTACCCCAAGATAATTATTTGCTTCATAAGCAATATGACATTCTATTGTTGTGAATTCAGTATGTTTTAAAATAGTACGTCGATGAATTTCTTCACATTCTTGTTATTTTTTGACGTGTCATCTTGAAACAGATTCAATTCACAGAAATACGGTGTCATATTGATTGAAGCGCATAACATCATCTCGGAGTTGATTTGCATTTTATTCAATTATACTGGGTCGTAAACATGGAGAAAAAATAGTAAAGATGAATTTCTCCATCTTTGTGGGCAGCGTGCTTAATTTATCAGACGAGCTTTAGCGAGGATTCAATTTGACGTACTGAAAAAAATTGGTGTTCGTTTTTTTTTTTTTTTCTCATGTTTTTTTGTCGGTTCTCCACAGGTCAAACAGCTACAGCTATCAACTTCAAACTTTTTTTCAATATGGTTCCTCATCTAACTTAGATCTGTATACTTTTGTGGCATTATCGGGGGGAAACTTTTATTTTTATGAATTTTAGACATTTCAAAAATACTCATTAAAATAACACAACGGAAAAAAAGGAAATATTTTTATTTTCGCAAAAAAATTTTATTCACGCAGAATGAAATTTTGCGTGAAATTAAATTACATATGATACACATTTCTGGAAATTTTCAGCTTGATCGGGTCAGCCATTATGAAAAAAAACATAAAATATGCTAAATTGGTACTACTCGAAGCAGTTTTTACCCATTTATAATCTAAATGTCCAATTATAAATAACACAAATGTTCCGCTCGTCTAACAACGCATATATGGCGTTTTCCTGGTAATAATAATTTTTGTGAAGGGTTTTTATTATTGCGAGTCGAATGAGACGACCTGTTGCAGTTGCTCACGCCTCGGGACACGCCTCTCATCTCTCGTTGAGACATGTTTAATGGGGAATAAACATGCTAATTGGTAATTAAATGTTCACTCCAGCAGATTCCTGAGCGGATGATACAAGTGTATGCGTCATCTAGTAGAGAAGAAGAAACTCCACGTTGCCGGTTAACCATATTTCATTTTCAGGTGGAATATTTTCGGGAAATTGAACTTTAATCGAAGGCAGCCATTTTACGTTTTCCTTCTCATTTCCGACACATTATAATATTACAAGAGTTTTAGCAATTTAACCCTTCGTTTTCTCATTAACGTAATGGTTAGAGTTTTGCGCAAATTCAATTCAAGGGGATGAGTGGGACCTCAATTTTAAAACACAGTCAATCTTTAAAAATATCAAATCATAACGATCAAGAATTGGCATAATCACCATTTATTAATTACTATTTTATCATCAATCAAAAAATGAAAGATAATAATTGATATAGGGCCTATTATTATTGATTTTTATTTTTTTTCTGATAATAAATTCTTAATCAATATGAAGTGATTGTATTCTTTTTTATATATTTGATTTGAATTTCATAAATGTATAACGGTGAAGGAAGGTTTCTACCTCGTCCAGGACGAGCGCGGTAAGCCTCGAGGGAGGTATAGGCCGGCTAGGCCCAATAGGATGAAATAATTGAACCTTATCAGACGAGCTTTAGCGAGGATTCAATTTGACATACTGACAAAAATTGGTGTTCGTTTTTATGTTTTTTTCCGTGTTATTTTGTCGGTTCTCCACATGTCAAACGGCTACAGCTATCAACTTGATCGGGTCAGCCATTTTGAAGAAAAAACTTAAAATGTGCTAAATTGATACCACTCTAAGCAGTTATCACCCATTTTTACCCATACTATTAATGTTCGCTCGTTCAACAACGCATGTATGGCGTTTTCCTAAAAAAAAACATAAAAACGAACACCAATTTTTTTCAGTATGTCAAATTGAATCCTCGCTAAAGCTCGTCTAATTAAGGGGGCATTGCTTGCCTTATGGGGAGGCCTACCGACAATCTTAAATGTGCACTTTTTCGGTAACTGTTCCTCACAAACAATGGAAGTTACATGCACAATAGTTTCACTGTAGTTACACAAAACCTTTTTACACAGGCACTGGAAAATAGAAGAAAACATTTTCTCATTCTCTCAAAACCTGTCCAAAAAATATCACATTTTCAGGCATACCTCAATTTTTACTCTCAATGTTATTTCGCATGAATACAGAAAAGAAACTTACACAAGTATGGCCTACTTATATCTTCGTGTGATGAGATTTTGGAGTAATTATCTCCAATAGTTTCGGAAGTTCAGGTACTCTATGGAAAATAGAAAAAATAACATATCGAAATAACTGCATTATAAATAACAGCAAATAATAACATTGAAAAATAGAAAATACTGCAATGTTGAATTCACGGCCTCCCAGATCCATTGGCATCGGATAAAGTTCATTTGATATGAACAAGGTGTGTAGAGTCTCGCTCGTCTTACAACGCACATTCCGCGTTTGCCTAGTTTATACATCGAATAGATAGAAATGATAGCAGAGAAATGTTGGGGGGTCCTTTCCGTCTTTTTGAGTCATCGAATTTTTCAGGTATGACTTGATTAATTTTAATTTCGAAAAATACTTTCAGCACTTGCTACTAGTTGAATGAATGAATGTTGGGTTTAGAGGCGCGTCGACACCGAGGTCATTTTGCGCCTGTCCGCTGTAATGAACCGATGTAATGAACCGAATCGTGAAACCAACAATATGTTGGAAACGGCACAAGAGGTGGGTTATGGACTAAACATATCACAGAACGGTTAACAAATACGTGAATGACGTAAATGGTCAAACACACGACAATGAAACAAACGTGTGTATGATGTAAAAGTCATAAACACATTTCATGAACACAACATTGAACGACTGTGTGTATGATGTGAATCGTCATACACACAATGAAACACTTGATGGCTGAACAAAATGATTGTATAAAAAACGTCATTTTGGTCGTTTGTTCAATACTAAAAGGAATAAATCTCGAGAGAGATGTGTCGTACAGTTAGGATAATGTCAAGTTAGCATTCGTACTCACATACACACACACATTCATACTAATAAATTACATGCATACAAACAGGAACATTCACACACGAGTTGCAACTAAAACTACGATCATCGTCAAGTCAAGTTATATCAAGTTCAAAAGTCCTGCTTTCCTTATGAACTCGAGGACACAGGATACGCTATCTGAGTCATCACCAAGGATCCGTGACAAGTCATCCGGCATACGCAGGCTCCGGCGCAGAACCCGGAACTTGTCACAGTCGACCAAGAGGTGGTGAACCGTGAGTGGCTCAAGGCACTCCTCACACTCAGGCGGCTCTTCTCTCCTGAGGATGAATCCGTGTGTCAGAAGAGTATGTCCAATGCGCAGGCGGGCAACAACCACCTCCTCTCTGCGGCTTCTTCTACATGACGAGTGCCATGGTCTAACTGTTGATTTAATGACCTTCAGCTTGTTGTTCGTTACAGCATCCCACGACACTTGCCAGGCACTCCTCATTTCTTTTTTAAACTAGTTCTTCAGGTCATTTATATGCAGACGGGAATCGAAGGTAGTCGCAAGAAGAGTAGCCTCCTTCGCTGCTTTATCAGCTCGCTCATTACCTGGTATTCCTGCATGCCCTGGCACCCAGCAGAAGACAACCTCGCATCGCTGAGATGCAAGCTCAGCAAGGAGGGTCTGGATGTCCTGCACAAGATGGTGAGTTGGTGAGAAAACATCCAGGGCTTGCAGGGAGCTGAGCGAGTCTGTACAAATCAAGAACTTTTTTCGATTGAGTTGCTTGATGTGTTTCAAAGCTTGGAAAATCACGAACAGTTCAGAGCTATACACGGTACACAGAGAGTTGAGTTTGTATTTAAAACTAGTTGAACCTATGGTGAAGGCACAACCTACCGCGTCGTCTGTCTTTGAACCGTCAGTAAATATAAAAACATGGTACGAAAAGGAGGCTGCTAACAGATAAAAATATTGCCTATAGACAGAGTCAGGTGTGCTGGCCTTAGCGTGCATTGCCAGCTGAGTGAGACAAACTGGTCGAGGAACGGTCCATGGGGCGACTTTGCTGAAACCTGAGGCGTATACCGCTGGAAGCTCGCTCAGTGGTTTCCCATACAGCTCCTTCGCTCGAATGGCTTATGGCCTTGTTGCTCGGTCACGTGCGTCATACACTCTCGCATAACAAGGACGGAATACCTCTCCATATGTCGGATGTTTGGACTTGCTACTGAGAGCAGATATGTAGCTGCACATAAGGTATCTCCTTCTCAAGTCTAGAGGGGGTTCGCCAGCCTCACAGTACATACTAGTAACAGGACTCGTCCGGAAAGCTCCCAGGGAAAGCCTGATACCAGCATTGTGTACAGTGCACAGGGGATTCAAATAAGAAGGCCTGGCGGAAGAGTACACGATACAGCCATAGTCTAGCTTTGAGCGGATCAGAGATCTGTATAGGTTGAGCAAGACAGTACGGTCAGCACCCCAGCTGGTGTGGCTCAACACTCTCAGTATATTCATACTCTTCATGCAATTTGTTTTCAATGCCTGAAGGTGCACCTTCCAGTTTAGTTTCTGGTCGAGGGTCATCCCAAGAAACTTCACTGTGTCGGAAACAGAAATGTTCGCACCCGATAGAATCAGCGAGGGATAGGGGACTATTCCTCGTATGCGATTGAAGTCAATGCATACGGTCTTCGTTGAAGAGAACTTGAAACCAGTTTCATTTCCCCAGTGCTCCAAGCGATCTATGGTGAGTTGGATCTGACGCTCTGCAGTGCTTAACTTGGTGGACTTGTAGAATATCGCGAGATCGTCGACGAAGAGCGAACAGTTCACCGGAGGCTTGATACAGTCAGAGATACCATTGATAGCCACCAGGAAAAGAGTACAACTAAGGACAGAACCCTGCGGCACTCCGTTTTCCTGTACATATGGTGTAGATATAAAGCTATCAAGGCGAACTCTGAAGGTTCGATGGGACATGAAGTTGATAACGAAGGTGGGAAGGTGACCCCTAAAACCCCATTGGTGTAGTTTCTCAAGTATACCGTACCTCCACGTCGTGTCATAAGCCTTCTCCAGATCGAAGAATACTGAGGGAAGATGTTGCTTGGAAATGAAGGCATCCTGGATTAGAGATTCTAATGAGATGAGGTTATCCAAGGTCGAACGATTTCGGCGGAATCCGGACTGTTCGACTGCTATAAGATTCCTAGTCCCCAGGACCCAAACAAGTCTCTTGTTGACCATCCTCTCAAGTATCTTACAAAGGCAGCTTGTAAGCGATATCGGACGATAACTAGAAGCATCCTTCCGATCCTTGCCAGGTTTCGGAATGGGTATGGTTATAGATTCAAGCCAGGATTCTGGAAAATCTTCACTTATCCAAATTCTATTGAAGAGTTTTAAGAGGTACTCGACAGAGTCAGAAGAGAGGTTCTTGAACATAGTGTTATGGACTGCGTCAGGGCCAGGAGCAGTGTCACTAGACTCATTGATTGCAGACGTCAGTTCCCATAAGTTGAACGAGTTGTTGTACACTTCTTCTGTCGATGTTCTGAAGTTCAGACATTTCTTCTCTTCGATAGGTTTTATTCTTAGGAAGTTCGTCGAATAATTTTCCGAACTGGACACTAGAGCAAAGTGACTACCCAGAGCGTTAAGAATGTCCTCAGGAGAAGTTTGAAGTATGCCATTTACCACAAGACCATTGATACTGGTGTTCACATTTTTCCCTGAAACCTTTTTGATCTTATCCCATACCTGAGTAATCGGTGTTCGATGGTTAATCGGAGACACGTACCTCTGCCATGAGACCTTCCGTGCCTGCCTGATAACGAGCCTCGCTTTCGCGCGTAGCCGTTTAAAGGAGATCATATTGACCTGCGTTGGGCACCTAGTAAAGACTCTAAGCGCTCTCTTGCGATCTTTAATGGCTACAGCACAGGCATCGCTCCACCAGGGAACAGGGGTACGGCTCGGCTTACCGGATGTTAATGGTATCGAGGCCTCAGCTGCACGTACTATCACATTGGTAGTGTATGTCACATAGGATTGAATATCAGGGAATTCTTTCTCAACATCGAAAACTGCAAGCTCTCTGAAGCGACACCAGTCTGCAAGCTGTAGTTTCCACTTCTTATGTCTACAGTTGCTACTTCGAGGTGTATTGGTCTTGATGGTAATTGGGAAGTGGTCGCTTCCACACAGGTCAGGATGTACTCTCCAAACAACAGCAAGAGAGATGGATGGAGAGCAGACCGTCAAATCAAGCGACGAGGTGGACCCGTTGGCGATAGTAAGGTGAGTAGCAGAGCCATCATTCAAGAGTGTCAAGTCGTTGGCGTCGAGGAAGCTCTCAATCATTCCACCCCTAGCGTCATTTGCCACACTTCCCCACAGGACGTTGTGGGCGTTGAAATTCCCCGTGATTTTAATTGGAGCTGGCAGTTGCGCTAGGAGGCAGTCCAAGTCTTGGATATGCACTCTCTCAGCAGGTGGAAGATAAAGGTTGCAAATAGTTAGAGGGCTAGGGAGATGCACTCTGACAGCCACAGCCTGCAGAGGCGTCCGAATCGGTATTTCCTCCGAGTAGCAGCTGTCTTGAATCGCTATTATGATACCTCCACTAGCCCTTTCACACAAGGTCTTGTCTTTTCGGAACATAACATAAGATCGTAATTTTGGCCTATCTGCTAGCTTTAATCTCGACTCCTGGATGCAAACTAGTTAACTACTAGTTACTAGCTACTAGTTGACTGAAGAATATTAACTGAAGAATAACTGAAGAATATAAAAACTTACATTTTTTTTTTCGAAATTCTGTAAATAAAATAACCTCCGTTTTTTAATTATCAACAAAATGCAGAAACAATATGCTGATATCTCAAATATTACGGCCGTGAGAGTTTGCGGTCTGAAATACGAGCGCCTGCGGCCTCTTAAGGGCAGTGCAAAAAGAACATATCACACCTGGTGCATACGTCATCGAGTTCAATGAAACTGAAATGTAGTCAACTATTAATATATGTGGTAGGTGGATCCTTTCTTGTTGATATTTGTCTGATTTGTGTCTTCAGTCCAGTTCGTAACCTGACAACAATTGACCACCAGTCTCTGTGGGCCCCGCTAAAGTGAGTTCAGCCATGAGCCCTTGTGCCACTGCACCGCCTGCACCGCCGCTAAAGTGAGTTCAGCCATGAGCCCTTGTGCCACTGCACCGCCTGCACCGCCGATAGAGTGAGTTCAGCCATGGGCCCTTGTGCCACTGCACCGCCTGCACCGCCGCTAAAGTGAGTTCAGCCATGGGCCCTTGTGCCACTGCACCACCTGCACCGCCGCTGAAGTGAGTTCAGCCATGGGCCCTTGTGCCACTGCATCGCCTGCACCGCCGCTAGAGTGAGTTCAGCCAGGGGCCCTTGTGCCACTGCACCGCCTGCACCGCCGATAAAGTGAGTTCAGCCATGGGCCCTTGTGCCACTGCACCGCCTGCACCGCCGCTAAAGTGGGTTCAGCCATGGGCCCTTGTGCCACTGCACCGCCTGCACCGCCGATAAAGTGAGTTTAGCCATGGGCCCTTGTGCCACTGCACCGCCGATAAAGTGAGTTCAGCCATGGGCCCTTGTGCCACTGCACCGCCTGCACCGCCGATAAAGTGAGTTCAGCCATGGGCCCTTGTGCCACTGCACCGCCTGCACCGCCGCTAGAGTGAGTTTAGCCATGGGCCCTTGTGCCACTGCACCGCCTGAACCGCCGCTAGAGTGAGTTTAGCCATGGGCCCTTGTGCCACTGCACCGCCTGCACCGCCGATAAAGTGAGTTCAGCCATGGGCCCTTGTGCCACTGCACCGCCTGCACTGCCGATAAAGTGAGTTTAGCCATGGACCTTGTGCCACTGCACCGCCTGCACCGCCGCTAAAGTGAGTTCAGCCATGGGCCCTTGTGCCACTGCACCGCCTGCACCGCCGATAAAGTGAGTTTAGCCATGGGCCCTTGTGCCACTGCACCGCCTGCACCGCCGCTGAAGTGAGTTCAGCCATGGGCCCTTGTGCCACTGCACCGCCTGCACCGCCGATAAAGTGAGTTTAGCCATGGGCTCTTGTGCCACTGCACCGCCTGCACCGCCGCTAAAGTGAGTTCAGCCATGGGCCCTTGTGCCACTGCACCGCCTGCACCGCCGATGAAGTGAGTTCAGCCATGGGCCCTTGTGCCACTGCACCGCCTGCACCGCCGATAAAGTGAGTTCAGCCATGGGCCCTTGTGCCACTGCACCGCCTGCACTGCCGATAAAGTGAGTTTAGCCATGGACCTTGTGCCACTGCACCGCCTGCACCGCCGCTAAAGTGAGTTCAGCCATGGGCCCTTGTGCCACTGCACCGCCTGCACCACCGATAAAGTGAGTTCAGCCATGGGCCCTCGTGCCACTGCACCGCCTGCACCGCCGATAAAGTGAGTTTAGCCACGGGCCCTTGTGCCACTGCACCGCCGATAAAGTGAGTTCAGCCATGGGCCCTTGTGCCACTGCACCGCCTGCACCGCCGATAAAGTGAGTTTAGCCATGGGCCCTTGTGCCACTGCACCGCCTGCACCGCCGATAAAGTGAGTTTAGCCATGGACCTTGTGCCACTGCACCGCCTGCACCGCCGATAAAGTGAGTTCAGCCATGGGCCCTTATGCCACTGCACCGCCTGCACCGCCGATAAAGTGAGTTCAGCCATGGGCCCTTGTGCCACTGCACCGCCTGCACCGCCGCTAGAGTGAGTTCAGCCATGGGCCCTTGTGCCACTGCACCGCCTGCACCGCCGCTAAAGTGAATTCAGCCATGGGCCCTTGTGCCACTGCACCGCCTGCACCGCCGATAAAGTGAGTTTAGCCATGGGCCCTTGTGCCACTGCACCGCCTGCACCGCCGCTAAAGTGGGTTCAGCCATGGGCCCTTGTGCCACTGCACCGCCTGCACCGCCGCTAAAGTGAGTTCAGCCATGGGCCCTTGTGCCACTGCACCGCCTGCACCGCCGCTAGAGTGAGTTCAGCCATGGGCCCTTGTGCCACTGCACCGCCTGTACCACCGATAAAGTGAGTTCAGCCATGGGCCCTCGTGCCACTGCACCGCCTGCACCGCCGATAAAGTGAGTTTAGCCATGGGCCCTTGTGCCACTGCACCGCCGATAAAGTGAGTTCAGCCATGGGCCCTTGTGCCACTGCACCGCCTGCACCGCCGATAAAGTGAGTTCAGCCATGGGCCCTTGTGCCACTGCACCGCCTGCACCGCCGCTAGAGTGAGTTCAGCCATGGGCCCTTGTGCCACTGCACCGCCTGCACCGCCGATAAAGTGAGTTCAGCCATGGGCCCTTGTGCCACTGCACCGCCTGCACCGCCGCTAAAGTGGGTTCAGCCATGGGCCCTTGTGCCACTGCACCGCCTGCACCGCCGCTAAAGTGAGTTCAGCCATGGGCCCTTGTGCCACTGCACCGCCTGCACCGCCGCTAGAGTGAGTTCAGCCATGGGCCCTTGTGCCACTGCACCGCCTGCACCACCGATAAAGTGAGTTCAGCCATGGGCCCTTGTGCCACTGCACCGCCTGCACCACCGATAAAGTGAGTTTAGCCATGGGCCCTCGTGCCACTGCACCGCCTGCACCGCCGATAAAGTGAGTTTAGCCATGGGCCCTTGTGCCACTGCACCGCCGATAAAGTGAGTTCAGCCATGGGCCCTTGTGCCACTGCACCGCCTGCACCGCCGATAAAGTGAGTTCAGCCATGGGCCCTTGTGCCACTGCACCGCCTGCACCGCCGCTAGAGTGAGTTCAGCTATGGGCCCTTGTGCCACTGCACCGCCTGCACCGCCGATAAAGTGAGTTCAGCCATGGGCCCTTGTGCCACTGCACCGCCTGCACCGCCGCTAAAGTGGGTTCAGTCATGGGCCCTTGTGCCACTGCACCGCCTGCACCGCCGCTAAAGTGAGTTCAGCCATGGGCCCTTGTGCCACTGCACCGCCTGCACCGCCGCTAGAGTGAGTTTAGCCATGGGCCCTTGTGCCACTGCACCGCCTGCACCGCCGCTAAAGTGAGTTCAGCCATGGGCCCTTGTGCCACTGCACCGCCTGCACCGCTGATAAAGTGAGTTTAGCCATGGGCCCTTGTGCCACTGCACCGCCTGCACCGCCGCTAAAGTGAGTTCAGCCATGGGCCCTTGTGCCACTGCACCGCCTGCACCGCCGATGAAGTGAGTTCAGCCATGGGCCCTTGTGCCACTGCACCGCCTGCACCGCCGCTAAAGTGAGTTCAGTCATGGGCCCTTTTGCCACTGCACCGCCTGCACCGCCGATAAAGTGAGTTCAGCCATGGGCTCTTGTGCCACTGCACCGCCTGCACTGCCGATAAAGTGAGTTCAGCCATGGGCCCTTGTGCCACTGCACCGCCGCTAGAGTGAGTTCAGCCATGGGCCCTTGTGCCACTGCACCGCCTGCACCGCCGCTAAAGTGAATTCAGCCATGGGCCCTTGTGCCACTGCACCGCCTGCACCGCCGATAAAGTGAGTTTAGCCATGGACCTTGTGCCACTGCACCGCCTGCACCGCCGATAAAGTGAGTTTAGCCATGGGCCCTTGTGCCACTGCACCGCCGATAAAGTGAGTTCAGCCATGGGCCCTTGTGCCACTGCACCGCCTGCACCGCCGATAAAGTGAGTTCAGCCATGGGCCCTTGTGCCACTGCACCGCCTGCACCGCCGATAAAGTGAGTTTAGCCATGGGCCCTTGTGCCACTGCACCGCCTGCACCGTCGATATTTACGTCACTGGATACAAACAAACTGTAACCTTCTGAAAACAACATTGGACTTCCCTCTTTTCCCACATATCTGGGAAAAGTTTCGATCATGAAAGAAACTCCAATTTTATGAGACTTTTCCCCCATAATGTTATCCAGGTTGTTTTGATGAGTGTTATCCCACACGACCAGTGGAGCGCGCAGTGAGAGGAATGGGAACTACGTAGCGCCGCCTATCAGGAGCGGTTAATTGAAGAGAATTTTGGTCCACGAATATCGACCGTTATGGCCGGCTTTTGTCTTGAAAAACGGATTCCGAAACGTCATCAGCCAACAATGGTTGTGATTCACTGCCGCGTGCCAACATCACGCCGTAAACTAAAACTTCCCACCTGCAGGCGGGGATTTTATTGTGTGTGGTTGGTAATTAACCTCTTCATTTAGAGAACTAAAGACTTCTCATGTACAATAGAAATCAGGCATCGCCTGTAGCGGGATCACGGAGTCTCTACCCCCACGGCAAGTGCACAAAACTTGACATCCTTCCTCTGGTATTTATATATTTTGAAAGAATTAATACAACTGTACTCCATGGCCCAGATTCACAAAGAATTTTATCTCTTAAAACGTTCTAAGTTATAACAGTTTTAGAACTCATCACCAGACTTGGTTATAACTCGTATTCACGAAAAATTTTAAGCAAAAGTTTTAACAATAGTTGGTTCTAAAGTTATCACCGGTCTTGACTGGTTTTAGTGGAGATACAACACTCACCTCGCAATTGATTTCGATGATTTTGGATATTGTCCTCACTCAAATTCACTCAGTATCATGTTTCGAAGATAAATATGAATGTTGGGAGAGTTTGGAAGTAAAGACACGATCCTATTTTCAATGATCATATTAATTATTCTATCCTAACCTCACATTTGGGAAGTTCGACTGACAGCTGACAGAATTGGCGGTAAACAAAATGCAAAGCCTTCTTGATGATCAACGTCAAAAAGATTCACAACGATTATAAGAAAACAAATGTAGAAATATGTGGAACATTTTATTCTTGCATTTTTATTTTGAATATTATCTTGTTGTAGAAAACCAATAACTGATGTTCATATTGCGTTATTACAAACTCATTGACGTCCCACTCTTTGCTCACACTGGTTGACAGTCGAAAACAATGACTTGTCAATGCCACGGCACGGTTAGTTGGGGTTAAAGTAAACACCAAGATAAAATGTCCTTAAAATTCTTTGTGAATGGGGTTTAAAGATGAAACCGTGATAAAGTAAGAACGTGTTATCTCGGTTTTAACTTAGAACGGTTTAAGCGCTAAAATGTTTTAAGATAAAATTCTTTGTGAATCTGGGCCCATGGCCACAATGAAACTACCTCACGGAATGTAACCGCAGGGTGGGCATATTCCTGTACGATTTAATCCGGTTTCAGAGGGTTATTACCGGTTTTTCAATACACGTTCAGCACAGGTAAAACTGGGTTCATCTTGTACAGGAATGCCCCCCCCCCCAGGTTTAACTTGAACCTGTGCTAAACGAGTATTGTATAACCGGTAATAACCCTCTAAAACCAGGTTAGATCGTACTGGAATGCGCCTACAGGTGTTTATGTATTCCCGCTGCACGAAACATGGGTAGAGTGTATCGATACAGATCAGCGGCTTCATTGTTAGCTCAGGTTGAGTCTTAAGTTACGTCAGGACTCGGGTTAGTCTCGTCACTATAATTCCAATACACAACATTATAATATCCTCAGAAATGTTTAAATGTATCTAATAATCATCTGCCCCAAAAAATACTCTGCCCATATATATTTTTTCTCACTTCAAAATTCATTCTATTCTATAAGCAATAGATGTTGTACAGTTTGCATTTTCACATTGTTCACACATGATTACAATTAGTTCTCATCACATATCACACACACCTTTGGTAGATAGATTGTCAGACCCAACAAGTGAGATTATACAATTAGATTAAATGAATATAAATATAAACATTAATGTCAATTGGAGGTGGATACAGGTATGAGTGAATAAAGCGAATAAAGACATTGTGTTTCTGAAAGTATGGTGTAATCAATGTAATAAATAATAGACGTAATTGCAGTCATGTAGCAGAGTTTGATAGAGAGAGAGGGAGGAAAGAATAGAAGACCGCGTTAGAAGACAATTTCTTGTGTGCTAATGTTGACTAATTTATGATAATTTGGTGTCTGCCTTTAATAATATTGATCAGGATTTTTGTTGTTGTGAACAAAATGTAAATATTATTGAAATAATGCAAATTAATAATTAAGCGATTCGAGATTGAGACAGGGTAAAAGTATAGAAGCCGCCTAAGAAAACAATTTCTTGTGTGCGGCCTGACATGAGTAGACTGTTGACTAATTTACGATAATTTGGTGACTGCCTTTAATAATATTGATCATGATTTTTTTTTTTGGTGAACAAAATGTAAATATTATTGAAATAATGCAAATGAATAGTTACGCGATTCGGGCAACCCCCTATGGCCACGTACTTCTTGCAGTAATGGCACTACTGCGCATGAGCGAGTACCAGATCTTAACCTCCAATTCCAAATAAGGTAACCTAACTTCATCCAAACTAATCGAACTTATCGAACTAACCTGACCGAACTAATTAACTCAAACTTCCCACAACAATCCGTGTATATAGTTTCTTCTTGACCCAGCACCATAAAAAGTACAATTTTCTCGACACAAAAATTCGTGCCTGTAGCCAGTTTGTAGAAATCAGCATGAAACTTGAACTGAAGCCCTATATCAGTAGGGAATAGCCAATGAGATGACTTCCGATCAATCCAGGTAACCACTCACGTTGTTCTTCCTCTGAAATCTGATTGGCCAGCGCAATTACAATTCGATATGAAACTGGAAGCAAGGTTTGGGGCGAGATGTATCCAGCTTACCTTGTGGTTTCACCCGGTTGTCAGTCTTGTTCTATTGCATGAGTACTGTCCTCGAACCTACTGATCGCTGCTCCACCTATAGTGTACAAGATGTATCCAGCTTACCTGGTGGTTTCACTCGGTTGTCAGTCTTGTTCTATCACATGAGTACTGTCCTTGAACCTACTGATCGCTGCTCCACCTATAGTGTACAAGATGTATCCAGCATACATGGTGGTTTCACTCGGCTGTCAGTCTTGTTCTATTGCATTAGTACTGTCCTTGAACCTACCGATCGCTGCTCCACCGATAGTGTACAAAATGTATCCAGCTTACCTGGTGGTTTCACTCAGCTGTCAGTCTTGTTATATTGCATGAGTACTGTCCTTGAACCTACTGATCGCTGCTCAACCTATAGTGTACACGATGTATCCAGCTTCCATGGTGGTTTCACTCGGCTGTCAGTCTTGTTCTATTGCATGAGTACTGTCCTTGAATCTACTGATCGCTGCTCCACCTATAGTGTACAAGATGTATCCAGCTTACCTTGTGGTTTCACTCGGCTGTCAGTCTTGCTCTATTGCATGAGTACTGTCCTTGAACCTACTGATCGCTGATCCACCTATAGTGTAAAAGATGTATCCAGCTTACATGGTGGTTCCACTCGGCTGTCAGTCTTGTTCTATCACATGAGTACTGTCCTTGAACCTACTGATCGCTGCTCCACCTATAGTGTACAAGATGTATCCAGCTTACCTGATGGTTTCACTCGGCTGTCAGTCTTGTTCTATTGCATGAGTACTGTCCTTGAACCTACTGATCACTGCTCCACCTATAGTGTACAAGATGTATCCAGCTTACCTGGTGGTTTCACTCAGCTGTCAGTCTTGTTCTATTGCATGAGTACTGTCCTTGAACCTACCGATCGCTGAACCACCTATAGTGTACAAGATGTATCCAGCTTACCTGGTGGTTTCACTCAGCTGTCAGTCTTGTTCTATTGCATGAGTACTGTCCTCGAACCTACCGATCGCTGAACCACCTATAGTGTACAAGATGTATCCAGCTTACCTGGTGGTTTCACTCAGCTGTCAGTCTTGTTCTATCACATGAGTACTGTCCTTGAACCTACTGATCGCTGCTCCACCTATAGTGTAAAAGAAGTATCCAGCTTACATGGTGGCTTCACTCAGCTGTCAGTCTTGCTCTATTGCATGAGTACTGTCCTTGAACCTACTGATCGCTGAACCACCTATAGTGTACAAGATGTATCCAGCTTACCTGGTGGTTTCACTCGGCTGTCAGTCTTGTTCTATTGCATGAGTACTGTCCTTGAATCTACCGATCGCTGCTCCACCTATAGTGTAAAAGATGTATCCAGCTTACATGGTGGTTTCACTCGGCTGTCAGTCTTGTTCTATTGCATGAGTACTGTCCTTGAATCTACCGATCGCTGCTCCACCTATAGTGTAAAAGATGTATCCAGCTTACATGGTGGTTCCACTCGGCTGTCAGTATTGTTCTATTGCATGAGTACAGTCCTTGAACCTACTGATCGCTGCTCCACCTATAGTGTCCAAGATGTATCCAGCACACCTTGTGGTTCCACTCGGCTGTCAGTCTTGTTCTATTGCATGAGTACAGTCCTCGAACCTACTGATCGCTGATCCACCTATAGTGTACAAGATGTATCCAGCTTACCTTGTGGTTCCACTCGGTTGTCAGTCTTGTTCTATTGCATGAGTACTGTCCTTGAATCTACCGATCGCTGACCCACCTATAGTGTACAAGATGTATCCAGCTTCCATGGTGGTTCCACTCGGCTGTCAGTCTTGTTCTACTGCATGAGTACTGTCCTTGAACCTACTGATCGCTGCTCCACATATAGTGTACAAGATGTATCCAGCTTACCTGATGGTTTCACTCGGTTGTCAGTCTTGTTCTACTCCATGAGTACTGTCCTTGAACCTACTGATCGCTGCTCCACCTACAGTGTACAAGATGTATCCAGCTCACCTTGTGGTTTCACTCGGTTGTCAGTCTTCTTCTATTGCATGAGTACTGTCCTTGTATCTACCGATCGCTGCTCCACCTATAGTGTACAAGATGTATAGAGCTTACATGGTGGTTTCACTCAGCTGTCAGTCTTGTTCTATTGCATGAGTACTGTCCTCGATCCTACTGATCGCTGCTCTACCTATAGTGTACAAGATGTATCCAGCTCACCTTGTGGTTTCACTTGGTTGTCAGTCTTGTTCTATTGCATGAGTACTGTCCTTGAACCTACTGATCGCTGCTCCACCTATAGTGTCCAAGATGTATCCAGCTTACCTCGTGGTTTCACTCGGCTGTCAGTCTTGTTCTATTGCATGAGTACTGTCCTCGATCCTACTGATCGCTGCTCTACCTATAGTGTACAAGATGTATCCAGCTTACATGGTGGTTTCACTCGGTTGTCAGTCTTGTTCTATTGCATGAGTACTGTCCTTGAACCTACTGATCGCTGCTCCACCTATAGTGTCCAAGATGTATCCAGCTTACCTCGTGGTTTCACTCGGCTGTCAGTCTTGTTCTATTGCATGAGTACTGTCCTTGTATCTACCGATCGCTGCTCCACCTATAGTGTACAAGATGTATCCAGCTTACCTGGTGGTTTCACTCAGCTGTCAGTCTTGTTCCATTGCATGAGTACTGTCCTTGAACCTACTGATCGCTGAACCACCTATAGTGTACAAGATGTATCCAGCTTACCTGGTGGCTTCACTCGGTTGTCAGTCTTGTTCTATTGCATGAGTACTGTCCTCGAAACCTACTGATCGCTGCTCCACCTATAGTGTACAAGATGTATCCAGCTTACCTTGTGGTTCCACTCGGCTGTCAGTCTTGTTCTATTGCATGAGTACTGTCCTCGAACCTACTGATCGCTGTACCACCTATAGTGTACAAGATGTATCCAGCTTACATGATGGTTTCACTCAGCTGTCAGTCTTGTTCTATTGCATGAGTACTGTCCTTGAATCTACTGATCGCTGCTCCACCTATAGTGTACAAGATGTATCCAGCTTACATGGTGGTTTCACTCGGTTGTCAGTCTTGTTCTATTGCATGAGTACTGTCCTTGAATCTACCGATCGCTGCTCCACCTATAGTGTACAAGATGTATCCAGCTTCCATGGTGGTTCCACTCGGCTGTCAGTCTTGTTCTACTGCATGAGTACTGTCCTTGAACCTACTGATCGCTGCTCCACATATAGTGTACAAGATGTATCCAGCTTACCTTGTGGTTTCACTCGGTTGTCAGTCTTCTTCTATTGCATGAGTACTGTCCTTGAACCTACTGATCGCTGCTCCACCTATAGTGTACAAGATGTATCCAGCTTACATGATGGTTTCACTCGGCTGTCAGTCTTGTTCTATCAAATGAGTACTGCCCTTGAACCTACTGATCACTGCCCCACCTATAGTGTACAAGATGTATCCAGCTTACATGGTGGTTTCACTCGGTTGTCAGTCTTGTTCTATTGCATGAGTACTGTCCTTGAACCTACCGATCGCTGCTCCACCTATAGTGTCCAAGATGTATCCAGCTTACCTTGTGGTTTCACTCAGCTGTCAGTCTTGTTCTATTACATGAGTACTGTCCTTGTATCTACCGATCGCTGCTCCACCTATAGTGTACAAGATGTATCCAGCTTACCTGGTGGTTTCACTCAGCTGTCAGTCTTGTTCTATTGCATGAGTACTGTCCTCGAACCTACTGATCGCTGCTCCACCTATAGTGTACAAGATGTATCCAGCTTACATGGTGGTTTCACTCAGCTGTCAGTCTTGTTCTATTGCATGAGTACTGTCCTTGAATCTACTGATCGCTGCTCCACCTATAGTGTACAAGATGTATCCAGCTTACATGGTGGTTTCACTCAGCTGTCAGTCTTGTTCTATTACATGAGTACTGTCCTTGAATCTACCGATCGCTGCTCCACCCATAGTGTACAAGATGTATCGAGCTTACCTTGTGGTTCCACTCGGCTGTCAGTCTTGTTCTACTGCATGAGTACTGTCCTTATACCTACTGATCGCTGATCCACATATAGTGTACTAGATGTATCCAGCTTACATTGTGGTTTCACTCGGTTGTCAGTCTTCTTCTATTGCACGAGTACTGTCCTTGAACCTACTGATCGCTGCTCCACCTATAGTGTACAAGATGTATCCAGCTTACATGGTGGTTTCACTCGGCTGTCAGTCTTGTTCTATTGCATGAGTACTGCCCTTGAACCTACTGATCACTGCTCCACCTATAGTGTACAAGATGTATCCAGCTTACCTTGTGGTTTCACTCGGTAGTCAGTCTTGTTCTGTTGCATGAGTACTGTCCTTGAACCTACCGATCGCTGCTCCACCTATAGTGTACAAGATGTATCTAGCTTACATGGTGGTTTCACTCGGCTGTCAGTCTTGTTCTATTGCACGAGTACTGTCCTTGAACCTACTGATCGCTGCTCTACCTATAGTGTACAAGATGTATCCAGCTTACATGGTGGTTTCACTCGGTTGTCAGTCTTGTTCTATTGCATGAGTACTGTCCTTGAACCTACTGATTGCTGATCTACCTATAGTGTACAAGATGTATCCAGCTTACATGGTGGTTTCACTCGGTTGTCAGTCTTGTTCTATTGCATGAGTACTGTCCTTGAACCTACTGATCGCTGCTCTACCTATAGTGTACAAGATGTATCCAGCTTACATGGTGGTTTCACTCGGCTGTCAGTCTTGTTCTATTGCATGAGTACTGTCCTCGAACCTACTGATCGCTGCTCCACCTATAGTGTCCAAGATGTATCCAGCTTACCTTGTGGCTTCACTCGGCCGTCAGTCTTGTTCTATTGCATGAGTACTGTCCTTGAACCTACTGATCGCTGATCCACCTATAGTGTACACGATGTATCCAGCTTCCATGGTGGTTCCACTCGGCTGTCAGTCTTGTTCTATTGCATGAGTACTGTTCTCGAACCTACTGATCGCTGCTCCACCTATAGTGTACACGATGTATCCAGCTTACATGGTGGTTTCACTCGGCTGTCAGTCTTGTTCTATTGCATGAGTACTGTTCTCGAACCTACTGATCGCTGCTCCACCTATAGTGTACAAGATGTATCCAGCTTACCTTGTGGCTTCACTCGGTTGTCAGTCTTGTTCTATTGCATGAGTACTGTCCTTGAACCTACTGATCGCTGCTTCACCTATAGTGTACGAGATGTATCCAGCTTACATGGTGGTTTCACTCGGCTGTCAGTCTTGTTCTATTGCATGAGTAGGCATACTGTCCTTGAACCTACCGATCGCTGCTCCACCTATAGTGTACAAGATGTGTCCAGCTTACATGGTGGTTTCACTCGGCTGTCAGTCTTGTTCTATTGCATGAGTACTGTCCTTGAACCTACCGATCGCTGCTCCACCTACAGTGTACAAGATGTATCCAGCTTACCTGATGGTTTCACTCGGTTGTCAGTCTTGTTCTATTGCATGAGTACTGTCCTTGAACCTACTGATCGCTGCTCCACCTATAGTGTACAAGATGTATCCAGTATACCTTGTGGTTCCACTCGGCTGTCAGTCTTCTTCTATTACATGAGTACTGTCCTTGAACCTACTGATCGCTGCTCCACCCATAGTGTACAAGATGTATCGAGCTTACCTTGTGGTTCCACTCGGCTGTCAGTCTTGTTCTATTGCATGAGTACTGTCCTTGAACCTACCGATCGCTGCTCCACCTATAGTGTACAAGATGTATCCAGCTTACCTTGTGGCTTCACTCGGTTGTCAGTCTCTTTCTATTGCATGAGTACTGTCCTTGAACCTACCGATCGCTGCTCCACCTATAGTGTACAAGATGTATCCAGCATACCTGGTGGTTTCACTCGGCTGTCAGTCTTGTTCTATTGAATGAGTACTGTCCTTGAACCTACTGATCGCTGCTCCACCTATAGTGTACAAGATGTATCCAGCTTACCTTGTGGCTTCACCCGGTTGTCAGTCTTGTTCTATTGCATGAGTACTGTCCTCGAACCTACTGATCGCTGCTTCACCTATAGTGTACAAGATGTATCCAGCTTACCTTGTGGTTTCACTCGGCTGTCAGTCTTGTTCTATTGTATGAGTACTGTCCTCGATCCTACTGATCGCTGCTCTACCTTTAGTGTACAAGATGTATCCAGCTTACATGGTGGTTTCACTTGGTTGTCAGTCTTGTTCTATTGCATGAGTACTGTCCTTGAACCTACTGATCGCTGCTCTACCTATAGTGTACAAGATGTATCCAGCTTACATGGTGGTTTCACTCGGTTGTCAGTCTTGTTCTATTGCATGAGTACTGTCCTCGAACCTACTGATCGCTGCTCCACCGATAGTGTACAAGATGTATCCAGCTTACATGGTGGTTTCACTCAGCTGTCAGTCTTGTTATATTCCATGAGTACTGTCCTCGAACCTACTGATCGCTGCTCTACCTATAGTGTACAAGATGTATCCAGCTTACATGGTGGTTTCACTCGGTTGTCAGTCTTGTTCTATTGCATGAGTACTGTCCTCGAACCTACTGATCGCTGCTCCACCTATAGTGTACAAGATGTATCCAGCTTACATGGTGGTTCCACTCAGCTGTCAGTCTTGTTATATTCCATGAGTACTGTCCTCGAACCTACTGATCGCTGCCCTACCTATAGTGTACAAGATGTATCCAGCTTACATGGTGGTTCCACTCGGTTGTCAGTCTTGTTCTATTGCATGAGTACTGTCCTCGAACCTACTGATCGCTGCTCCACCTATAGTGTACAAGATGTATCCAGCTTACCTTGTGGTTTCACTCGGCTGTCAGTCTTGTTCTATTGTATGAGTACTGTCCTCGATCCCACTGATCGCTGCTCTACCTTTAGTGTACAAGATGTATCCAGCTTACATGGTGGTTTCACTCGACTGTCAGTCTTGTTCCATTGCATTAGTAGGCATACTGTCCTTGAACCTAGAGAGGCTAGTATAAAGTATAAATAGCCAGTATAAATCAGTATAAATCAGTATAAAGTATAAATAGTATAAATAGCAGTATAAATAGCCTCTCTACTTGAACCTACCGATCGCTGCTCTGCCTATCGTGGACAATACGGAACTACGCGTCATGCCTTCTGCGGCCCTCAAATATCGGCATTTCAGGTGACTGTTGCTACAGCTGAGCCGACGTAAACGTTGTTACCCCTCCGGTAGGCGCGCCCCGTTCTAAAACACCAGTGGTCGCGCGGGGTGTATCAGTCCCAACGGTGTATCAGACCCAACAGTGTATCTGCTAGAACTTTTTTGTGAACGATCTTTTAAGATTTTTTTTTTAAATGTCATTTCATGGTTCAGTAAGCATTAGAATCTATTTTTGTAATCATCGGTTCCAAATATTGTTTGTGATTTCAAGTCGCCATTGTGTGGTAAAAAAGTCTAAATAATAAACGTACTTTATACAAAATGGGAAATCTGAGAATTTTTCACTTTGAAATTGATTGTTTAGTTTAGTGTTGTACCTAATATACATCGTTGAGGGAAAACGTAGAACAAAGAGTTTTTTTGGGGGTTTGAACTCATTGTTTGTGGGGTCCCATAGGTAGGCCTACCCCAAAAAAGTTCTGACTATAAAAGTCACATGACCTAAATTCTATTTTGTGTTGAAACTTCTTTTGTTGGCTACTCGAGGGTTCCACTTGAAGGTAAAGAGACTCCCAAAAATTAAATCTAAAGTGTTGGGGTCCACAGGACCCCACACAACCGCTGGAGGGTTAAAGTCAGTTCCTTTGATCACTACTAGGAAAACGCCATATATGCGTTGTTAGACGAGCGGATAGTAATAGTATGGGTAAAAATGGGTAAAAACTGCTTCGAGTGGTACCAATTTAGCACATTTTATGGTTTTTCTTCAAAATGGCTGACCCGATCTAGCTGAAAATTTCCAGAAATGTGTATCAAAATGTAATTCGACCTCATGCAAAATTTCATGTTTTTGGGAAATATATATATTTTTTTTCCGTCGTGTTAAATTTCCGGAAATGTGTATCAAAATGTAATTCAACCTCATGCAAAATTTCATGTTTTTGGAAAATATATATATTTTTTTTTCCTCCATGTTATTCTAATGGGTATTTTTGAAATTTCTAAAATTGATAAAATAAAAAGTTACCCCCCGATAATGCCACAAAACTACACAAATCTAAGTTAGATGAGGAATCATATTGAAAAAAGTTTGAAATTGATAGCTGTAGCCGTTTGACCTGTGGAGAACCGAAAAAAAAAAAAAAAAAAAAAAATCAGTACGTCAAATTAAATCCTCGCTAAAGCTCGTCTAACAAGATTCCTCACGAGTATAGGTTCATAGATTCAGACGGTAAAATGGTACATGTTTTCAACATTGGTGTGATTGGGAATAAGCCACCAACACAAACCTCGCAGTGCATCCTCGCGTTACAGTTTAGACACATTGTTTTAACTGCGCGTTGTACTGAACTAGGAACTATAATCGCATCACTGTGCAGACCTTGATCTTGAAAACATTCACTGCTAAGTTGTGCTGTGAATGGGCCAAGAACAGTAGGTGGGCAGATACCTTTGTTTTGAAACCGAACCAGAACGTCATGGTCAAGTGGTGACTGTCAAACGGTCTGAAACTTTTTCCTGACATTTTCTACACTTTCCCCACACTTTTTCCATATTCTTAAAAATATTTTATTCTCTATTTTCATTCTTTTACCACTTTTTTTTTTTTAATTATTTCCAACGTAATTTTATAGCTTCATTCCTATGTATTCCACCCGTTCACCATAGGCCTACTTCATTCTAACTTGATTGCAACGTATTCGTAACTCTATTTCATTTTTCCGCACGTTGAACATATTTCTTCTTCAGTCTGTACCAACTTTTCCCAAACTAATTGCAACATACAATTTTTTCAATTTTTCCCATTTTTTCCCAAATATTCATTCTTCCCAACTTTTTTAAAAACAAATTCCCTCACTGAATCCTATTTTCTTCAAACTGACTTATTTTCCTTCCTTCTCCCCCTCCCCCCCCCCCCCCCCCCCCAAACTCATCGCCGTCATAACTGCGAGCAAACAGGTTTCATCGAGTTTAGATCAGCAGGATGACATTTGAAATGTGTTTTGTATTATGTAAAGACTGAAGTGGGAAAGCTTGGTAGCCAAGGTTTTGGCGACGAGATTATCGAGTGACGTCGAGTCTCAACTCTGGTAAATAATTGATCCGCAGGAATATCGGGTCGTCGCTTTTTGAACGGAAAGTATAACAAAGAAGAAGAAAAGTGAAAGTTGGTTTCTAGTAAAATAAATCACGATGAAAGTTGGGTATTGACATTAGAAACTGTTTGCAATCCACACACAATGCTGTTGTCAAGACGCAGATATTGAATAGAAATGCGATGTAAGTTCTCAATAACTAGGAAAACGCAGCTATGCTATTCGTTGTGAAATGAGCGAGATGAAATGTAGTACAAATCTATACACTTCTATTTTTCAACTACAATAAGAGAAACTCGCAGCATTCCCCGGTGAAAGTAACAAATCGAACAATAGAATTTGTTCGCTCATGAATTCAGTCCGGCGAAACTTGGTGACAAAACTGTTTACAATTCGGAAGATTTGTATTGAATGTCGCTATGAATTGCGCGTGGTTTTTGTTATCTTATAAGCTGCTATTCATGAGTTTTCAGTTCACCACTAGGAGCGGAGCGTAACTGCAACTTTTACTGACGAATATGCGTTGTAAGATTAAGATGAGTAAAGTAAATGTATGAAAAATAATTGGAAAAGTTTGATTTAGGGTTGCCATGATACCCCGGAAAAATGAACACCGAAAATAACGTACACCAAAAGCGTTATTTTACAGGGGAGGCCTACTGGGAGGCTTTACAGACCCGGGTAGAATGTCGATTTAGGGTGGAGTTACGAGAGGCCTAATTGTATTCAAATAGTGGGGACTATTCCCCTCTCACCAAAATAATATCGTATATCATATGAACATATCGTTATTTTCGGTGATTTAAGGGTGATTTTTTGGGGTGATTTTTGTATTTTCGGTGGAGTTCGGTTAAGCTGGGTTCGGTTAGGTATGGTTTCACTTAGGTTGGGTTGGATTAGGTTAGGTTGGCTCACACGCTCAAGGTCGCACCAGATTATTGCGACGTGTATTTCCGAATAGAAGTGCTTTATAGTCAACAAGAAGTTTCGGGTGAGTAAACGCCCAAGAACATGTAGTGGAACGCAATGGGTACATAATCACGCAGGTGCTAATGAATCCACTCGAGGCCCGGTACCTACACCGATTTTCTTTCGAGACGACCGAGGGGTCAACAACTGAAAAAATCAGGTGTACATTTGAAAAAAAAATTAAAAAAAAAGAAGAGAATCAAAAAAAAATCACGCGAATTAAAAAAAATGAAGCTAATCAGAAAAAATCACGCGAATCAAAAAAATCACACGAATCAAAAAAATCATATGAATCAAAAAACTCACATGAATCAAAAAAAATCACCCGAATCAAGAGAGAATCACGCGAATCAAGAAAAACCACCCGAATCGAAAAAAAATCACGCGAATCAAAAAAATCATATGAATCAAAAAACTCACATGAATCAAAAAAAATCACCCGAATCAAGAGAGAATCACGCGAATCAAGAAAAACCACCCGAATCGAAAAAAAATCACGCGAATCAAAAAAAATCACGCGAATCAAAAAAAATCAAGAATCAAGAGTACAAAAAAGTAGGTCCATTAGTTGTTCACCCCTCGAGACGACCGACGAAATCTCGACCCAAATTTCCTTTTGTCCAATCACAATACAGAACTCCATCGAAACAAGATGGCGTATTTCGGCCCGAAATTTTCTAGATAAAGTTGACTAATTTATTCCGAATTTATTCCGGCCGTAAAAGTTGTTGTGTTCTACGTTTACCCACGGCCTTCCGATTTTTCAGACGGCATTGGATTTTATATTAAATTCTGTTTTCGTTTCACTCGAGCGTTTTATTTGGTTTGATCTATTCGTTGTGATACGACTTCATGAATGCTGTGACTCGTGATGAGAACCAATCTCGAATATTTTATGTGTACACTTCCTTTCCACTACTTGACCGAGGTTCAGGATCGGAGCGAATGTTCACGTCCGACTTCTAGGTGTGACATATTGCTTATTCGCATTCAAACAAGTCGTGGTTGTCATCACGTGGGGAGCGGTGATCGAATTGCATCAGACATTTCTTCGGTCGACCCGACAAAATCGGACTGGGAATAAAAGTGAGGCTTAAAAGTGAACATCTTCTGATTAGACGAGCTTCAGCGAGGATTCAATTTGACATACTGAACAAAATTGGTGTTCGTTTTTATGTTTTTTTCGTCGGTTCTTCACAGGTCAAACGGGTACAGCTATCAACTTCAAACTTTGTTTCAATATGGTTCCTCATCTAACTCAGATCTGTATAGTTTTGTGGAATTATCGGGGCGTAACTTTTTTTGTGAATTTTATAAATTTCAAAAATACCCATTAGAATAACATGACGGAAAAAATATATATTTTCCAGAAAAATGAATCTTTGCGTGAAGTTGAATTACATTTTGAAACACATTTCTAAAAAATTTCAGCTTGATCGGGTCAGCCATTTTGAAGAGAAAACATAAAAAGTGCTAAATTGGTCCCACTCGGAGCAGTTTTTACCAATTTTTAGCCATACTATTACTAAATTCGCTCGTCTAACAACGCATATATGGCGTTTTCCCATTTATAGGCAATAGCAAAGAGACGTGAATATAGGCCTACTGGGATATACACTTCGCAGTGCGACGAAAGAAGCCGACAGTCATCCCTTGTTCTGTGAAAACGCGGAACATGTGTTGTCATGAACGGGATATCGATATGAATTATTCGAAAGCTACAACATACACATCTTGGCTTTGAAACTGGCAAGTCACGGCTTTCGAATTATACAGCACTAATTGATGGACCTGTGGATTCTTAGATCGATTCACGCTGTGATTGGTTCCATATGCTGCACTTCCAATGATGGGTTTATACTAGATCTAAGAATGAAATGGAATTGTTTCTTTTAAACGGCTGGTCAGGCTCGTGTAGAATTTTGGTTCGAATAATTTAAAATTTGAATGCATTTGAAGATTTTTATCTCCCATTTTTCCCTCTGGTTATTCTCATGAGGGTTTTCAGAATGTAGAAATGATTTCAACCAGTTGCTTCTCTAAACGATTCAGTGTCAAGTTGGCTGAATGTTGCCAAATGTGTGTGCCAAGGTGCATCAATATTTGTGTTTCGTTTGATCTGTGGAGTGCCAACTAGAACAATTGTTTTTTTCGAGTACGGTGAAATTTCGTCTTCGCTTCGTTCATCCAATAACGACTCAGTATATGAAACATCGTATTTTTAACACTCAGTGAGGTGTTTAGAGGCAAGTATAGATACTATAGTAGATATGTAGGGTATACGTACACGTGGAAGTAGATGTATAATATGTATTATTGATTTTCAAATCACTCTAGCACCTCTCGAGTTCTCTTAGTTGAATATAGTAAATAAACCGCTCCAAAGGAATACATTTTCTAATTACTTCTTTCAATTTTTCGTTCTCTTCAACATATTTGTTCATGGAAACGATATCGTTTTCCTAATGTTTGTTTCATAGCTCCTCACTATAATTTTGTAAATGTGCTATTTAATTATACCCGAGTATTTCTTCGGGGTGGCCGGTGAGATCGCCCGTTCAAGCAATCCTAAACTTTCTTCTTTTGTCTTTATTGGAAAACAATAGTCTGATGTCAAGTTTCGATGTTATTGAAAAACTATCGAGAGCGCTAAATCCAAGGACTTTCCTTCTCCATATAGAGTTAGAGAGGCTATAAAAAGTGTCTTCTCTTTGGCAGAAACCGCCCTCGGTAGCTCAGTCAGCTGAGGCACCGCTTCAGAAACTGAAGTCTCCGTTGTGCGTGGGTTCGAGTCCCGCATAAGGCATGGGTTTTTGTAATCGTCCTTTCACTTATCACTTCAAATGTAGTTTCATAAACACCTGCTGACTCGTACCCCCGTATAACCTAGCTGTTGGTGGGGTCGAACAGTAATCATCATCACCAGTCTTTGGCAGAGTGATGGTCGCCGCTCCTCCAATGTTTCCAATGCTTCTGTACTCAGCCAGCCTTCGCTGTCATCGCATGCAATAGCTAATGGATTCTCAATCTATTTAATTCTGGACCGAGATTGAGCCATTGGAATAAGTAATAATTTGGGAAGAGGAAGGTTTTGCTGGCAAAAACATGGCCACCGCAGCCTCCATTACCACTCTCCTTTATGTTTAGGCTCTCTATTATCCAGATAATTATAGTTGAAACTTTGATATAGGTAATCGATAATCTCGCTGCAATGTATTCTTCATTCATGTTCCACATATTAGCCCATCCTACAAAGATGGTAAATATGAAACCTTGAAAACTAGACTTAACAATTAATAGACAGAAAGAGGTGATTTGAAAACAGTAAATAGATACAATATGATGATAAGATGTTTGTCTAGTGTGGCTTGGAAAGGAGGAACTCACACGGGGTTCTGAAGTGAGGAAAGATTTCAGGCTGTAGTTGAAGGACGAAGTCTGGTGAAGCTAGTGAATGGATGAATGTTGAGCTTAGAGGCGCGACGACACCGAGGTCATTTTGCGCCAATGTGAAGCTAGTTATCTTATATATAAAAAGCTCGTGTCACATGTTAGTGGACGAACTCCTCCGAGAGGGCTCGACCGAGTGCCGTGAAATTCCTCACGCACATTCGATAGGGGTGGTAGAATGTCCTAAAGTATATGACATCTTCCGCCAAGCTTTCTCCTATGAGTAATATCCAAAAATTAGCACTTCAAGGACGCCACCAGTTATTACGTAGTTCATGTTGACATTGACGACCTTGACTCAATGTCGGCCTCACTCGACAACCCATTTGATAGCGCACATCACGCTAGATAGCGCCTAATCCGCCTTCCAGCTAATCGTTGACCATGTTCATCACGTCAATGAAACACACTGAATTGAGACACTGACATATCGTTATTCATACTTGGTTAGTCTTCGAATTTACTGTTGACTTTCTTTATTTCACTCCACTACAATGTGATAAAACCAACTTTAATTCTGTTCAATTAACGTTCCATTTTCAAAACAAACGATTCACAGGACCTTTTTTCTTCAACACAAACGATTCACAGGACCTTCTTTCGTACATTCAACATTCACTACAAATCACTTCGATGGCAGGACAACGTTTGTCGAGTCTGCTAGTTTAGCTTTTATGTTTACGTGGGCAGTTAGTTCCTTGTTAAAGGTTGTGTAAAGATGGGGAAATTTTGTGTGAGAATGAGATTTTTTCCAATGGTGAAAGATGAAAAATTTGTGAAACCTTAAAAATTGTTCAAATTCCGAGGATTTGCGGCTTTTGAAAGATGTAGTTGCGTTATTTGTATAGTAAAACTTGTCCTGAAATGCAATCAAATCGTGTAAATACCACAGTTGTACAAATATAACGGCGGTAGGTTGATAGACAACACTCTTCTTTCGTGGGTACAAGTAGGCCTATTAGGTATGTTCATTACATTGTCGCTCAATGTGAACATATTTTCGTATCTGAAAAAGGCTCACTGTTTTCTTTTGTACCACGTTTTTGAACACCCGTTAATCATGTTTAAAATAATGAAAGAAAATGAAAAATAAGCGAAAATTGTACTAAGCCAATGCAATTAAACGCTATAAAATGATCGCTCCCCCCCCCTCTCTCTCTCTCTCTCTCTCTCTCTCTCTCTCTCTCTCTCTCTCTCTCCCTCTCTCTCTCTCTCTCCACGCCCCAAGGCTCACGACGCGTGCTTATGTTCACTCCAACGTATCCGCAAGCGAGAAGAATCGTTTGAGTTGTCCGGTGGAGAGTCGGGTGGAAGGCTGTGGACGGTTCATCAAAGTGGAAAACACCTCAACAATGCTGTGGATATATGTTTCTGACTTTAATTTGTGTGACGTTAACAGAATATATATTTCATTTAATTAAAAGTTGTTCCCATTGTGAGTAATGTATACGCGTTCGATCAGAAACAAAAACTCTGGCGCGTGGGAGGAAGGGGGATAGGGGGAATAAACCCCACTAATGTTTTCAACCCCCCCCCCCCCCAACTTTACGTGCCTTAACACTCACACTATCACTTGAGGTCCGCAGAATACTTAAAGGTCATTTCAACCCTGAAACTAGATTTGAATAAATGACGACGATATTTAAATCCCTGAAACCAGAAATCATCAGGACAATTTCAGAAGTAATAATCAATACTACTGACCACGAGTCATGAGCCGGTGCTTGATAGGTGATGTCAAGGTCACTTGATAGGTGATGTCAAGGTCACGACTGACGACTCTGAGAACAAATAAAGTGCTGACACATTCTTGAACTGAGATGATGATTGGGGTGGTGAGATCGCCCTTGTGGTGCCCCGTCCAAACGATCTTGTCTTTCACCCATAGCCTTCATTGGGGAGCAATGATTTTGTATCAATTTTCGATGTTATTGAAAAAAAAAAACTTTTTTTCTGAATTCAGAGAGATGAATATCTTAATTAGACGAGCTTTAGCGAGGATTCAATTTGACATACTGAAAAAATTCGTGTTCGTTTTTATGTTTTTGTTTGTTTGTTTTTATGTTTTTTTGGTCGGTTCTCCACAGGTCAAACGGCTACAGCTATCAACTTCAAACTTTTTTTCAATATGGTTCCTCATCTAACTTAGATCTGTATAGTTTTGTGGCGTTATCGGAGGGTAACTTTTTTTTTATGAATTTTATAAATTCTAAAAATACCCATTAGAATAACATGGCGGAAAAAAAAGAAAATATTTTTATTTTCCCAAAAAAATGAAATTTTGCGTGAAATTGAATTACATTTTGATACACATTTCTAAACATGTTCAGCTTGATCGGGTCAGCCATTTTGAAGAAAACAAATAAAATGTGCTAAATTGGTACCTAAATATTTTCTTTTTTTTCCCGCTATGTTATTCTAATGAGTATTTTTGAAATTTCTAAAATTCTTAAAAAAAAAAGTTACCTCCCGAAACTATACAGATCTAAGCTAGATGAGGAACAATATTGAAAAAAACGTTTGAAGTTGATAGCTGTAGCCGTTTGACCTGTGGAGAACCGACAAAAAACATAGAAAAAAACGAACACCAATTATTTTCAGTATGTCAAATTGAATCCTCGCTAAAGCTCGTCTAATAATGTGTTTTTGCTCTTTGACATTTCAGAATTTCTGTCATGAATCTAGCTTCTTTATGCGTACGCAATTCACTTATTCTTATTCCAGGAAAACTTCACTTCATATCCTGCTCATTTCTACTTATAGCCTAGCCATACGGTGTAAATCCTAGAAATGTTTCTGATTTATATGACGGATTGTGAACAGAGAAGTAATATATGTTCTAAAAGTATTTTCTATCTGGAGAAATCATTCTCCTGTCTTTATTAGACGAGCTTAAGTGAGGATTCAATTTGACATACTGAAAAAAATTGGTGTTCGTTTTTATGTTTCTTTTTTTTTTCTTTTATGTTTTTATTTCGGTTCTCCACAGGTCAAACGGCTACAGCTATCAACTTCAAATTTTTTTTCAATATGGTTCCCCATCTAACTTAGATCTGTATAGTTTTGTGGCATTATCGGGTGGTAACTTTTTTTTATGAATTTTAGAAATTTCAAAAATACTCATTAGAATATCACAGCGGAAAAAAAAGAAAATATTTTCATTTTCGAAAAAAAAAAAAAATTGCGTGAAGTTGAATTACATTTTGATACACATTTCTGGAAATTTTCAGCTTGATCGGGTCAGCCATTTTGAAGAAAAAACATAAAATGTGCTGAATTGGTACCACTCGAAGCAGTTTTTACCCATTTTTACCCATACTATTACTATCCGCTCGTCTAACAACGCATGTATGGCGTTTTCCTAGTATTAATCTTCATCTTCGAGTCTCTTTTTTATTCATTTTTTTTAATATTCATTCACTCGAGGGTTTGGATTTTATATCCATTTCATCTTCGCAAGAACTTCTATTGTAATCATCATAAAGAACCTATTTTTCACGAAGAAGGTGTTAATATGTAAATAATGCTCTCAGAATTCAGATCTGTCAAAGAAATTGACATCCGTAAGCTTTTGTCGTTAGATCTCCGTCCTACGATGAAAAAGACGTCGGTCTACAGAGAGAAACAATCAGATATCGCGAAAGATTGATTCCATGTACTTGCCTGTTTCAATATTCATAACATTTTCGAAATCCCAATGACTTCCTGAAGGAGAAAATTCTGAAACAAAAATCCTACAAATACATTCAAATTTTCACTTTTTTCATTATTTCAAATTCAATTAAAATCCATCTTCTTCAACATCAATCAAAGTTAATACCCATTACAGGTACAACCAATTAAATTGTGAAATAATAGAAATGTTCCATGGATAAAACTGAAGGCAGTGACATTTAGGCCCGACTGTTTTGAACTCAAGACAATACATAAGCTATAACTTTCCATTACATTTCATTTAAATGCCTATAACGCTCATCCAACAACGCATGTGTTCCGTTTTCCTAGTACTAAACGTAACATCAGTTGAACCAATCAGGAAAATGACAATATTGAACAAAAATTCAACCGAGGCATGAAAACTTATTACATTCGTAATTTTATTTGTGGAGCACATTTCTGGCCAACATTTTGAATTCAATCACATTCGCAAGTTTTGCATCGCAGTAGGAAATTCAATCAAAGTACTTCGCCGTTTTATTTGTTTCAATTAGACGTGTTATTACGCCGCTGTGAGTGTGTGGGGATCCAGCGGGCGGTGCGAGAGACGCACGCGAGCAGGAACCTGGGCCTGACATTGATTCACTGACGGCCATCCAGCCCTCAATCGGAACATCGGAATACTCGGTTCGCAGAGAACTAAATACATACATACATACATATATATATATATATATATATATATATATATATATATATATATATATATATATATATATATATATATATATATATATATATATATATGAATAATAAATATATATATATATATATATATATATATATATATATATATATATATATATATAAATATGTGACATTTGATCCAGTAGGCGAACGCAGCATATGCGTTGAGATGAACTAGATATTTAGTATGATATTTACTAGTAATAGTATGGGTAAAAATGGGTGAAAACTGCTTCGAGTGGTACCAATTTAGCACATTTTATGTTTTTTCTTCAAAATGGCTGACCCGATCAAGTTGAAAGTTTCCAGAAATTTGTATCACAATGTAATTCAAATTCACGCGAAATTTCATTTGTTTGTAAAATGAAAATACTTTCTTTTTTCCGCTGTGTTACTCTAAGGAGTATTTTTGAAATTTTAAAATCATCAATTTTTTTCATGAAAAAATGATACCACCCGATAATGCCACAAAACTATACAGATCTAAGTTAGATGAGAAACGATATTGGAAAAAAGTTTGAAGTTGATAGCTGTAGCCGTTTGACATGTGTAGAACCGACAAAAAAACACGAAAAAAAAAACACATAAAAACGAACACCATTTTTTTTCAGTATGTCAAATTGAATCCTCGCTAAAGCTCGTCTAATTGAGGCCGCCCCGGTGGCTGAGTCAACTATCGCTCATAAGGTTTCGCATAATTTGTTTGTTTGAAGATATTTATTTAGCAATTAGCTTTGCTACTTAAATTACACATTTCCTTGATTTATTACAGATGTACTTATCTTATCCTTAAAATTACTCACTTTATCCGAATTCTTAATATAATTAGGAAGTGCATTATATAATCTAATACCTTTATAAAATGAACCATTTTTTAACCTAGCTGTATTGCAGACTTCCAAGTAAATATTATTCGAGTTCCTTGTAATATGTGTATGACTATCATTAACTACAATATAATTATTTAAATATTCTGGTAAATAGCCTTTACTAATTTTAAATATAAAAGTATACATGGATATTAATGTCATGTTTTCTACACTAATCCAGTTAAGCTCTTTCAGCAAACTCTCTTTTGAGGCGTCGGTATTTTTATTCAATATGAATCTCATCACATTATTTTGTAACTCCTGTAATCTTTTCATGTCTTCGATGGTTGCATTTGTAAAAATATAACTGCAGTACTCAAAATGAGGTTTTATTATGTAGTTATAAATAACTATTTTAGTCCATCTGGATAACTTGCTACCTACTCTTCTAAAGTATCCTATTTTCTTACAATTTTTTTTTGTTATATATTCCATGTGATTCTTAAAATTTAGTTTACTATCTATGACTATTCCTAAGTATTTGAATTCATTTACACATTCAATCACAGTTTCATTTATCACTATTTCAATACTTGAGTTTACGTTTGCTCCTGTGTTAGTCCCACTCATTATCATTACTTTTGATTTAGTTTCATTTAGTTTCAACATATTTACATTAAGCCACTTATTCACAACACTAATTTCTTCATTTAAAACTTCCTGAATTTCCTTGATGTTGTGACCACTATTTGAGATAACCATGTCGTCTGCGTACATATTAAGAAAACATTTTTTTAAACAGTTATGTACATCATTAATATACATAATGAAGAGAAGCGTTCCAAGAGTGGATCCCTGTGGCACTCCATGTTCACATTTAAGACTTTTTGACACCTCTTGTCCACACCTAACTCTTTGTGTCCTGTCTGTTAAATATGCTTTCATCCATTTCAGTACAGTGCCTTCCATTCCAAAGTGCATTTCAAGTTTATCAAGTAATCTATTTACTTTTATTGTTTCAAAAGCACGCTTCAAATCTAAGAATATGGCAACTGTTGTCTTTTTTTCATCTTTGTCTTTCAGCCATTTTGTTATAATATTTTGTACAGCCGTTTCACATGAATGCTCCTTTCTAAATCCCGATTGGTTCATATACAATAAATTATTCACATTTACATATTCATAAATTTGTTTATGTACAATCATTCCAATTAATTTATCTATAATTGCTAACATATTTATAGGTTAAGCTCTCTAATATTTATTGTTCCCTTCACTTTTGGTATTGGAACTATGAGTGATGTTTTCAATTGTTTTAGTGAAGCGGCTAAGATCAAATTATCATAACAATCGCGCATTTAGTGATTAAAGCGTGAAATTTGGTAGAGATGTACATTTAATTATTTAAAAATTATTTGGCTATGATATCAAGCGAGATTTTGCCCCTGAGGGCTGAAATATCCAGTGGCGTTGAAAAAAAGAAAATATGGGGGGAGGGGTAATTGTTATCTTTTTTTTTAACTTTTTTGTATCTTATTTAGTAACTCACTAATACATAGGCAATATTATGTGGAAATTTTCCGAAAAAATCATGTATATTTGATAAAAAACGTCAAATTAAGGTCAAAAATGTGAAGAAAACGTTTTTTTTTTTTTTTTTTAATCATTAGTTTTCGAGGGAAAATTATATACATGCTCCTAAACGTTCAACTAATGACATAATAAAGCGATATTAATATATTATTTGCTTCGTGGGGTCAACCGTTTGAATATAAAATCAATTTTGGACTCAATAAAATAATTATTTTTAGTCCAATTGAAAATAGCTATCCACTTGCTTCGTGAACACTATAATATATATTCATATTATATTTAATGATAGAATAAAAGAGAACACAAGTTATTTCGAGGTCATTCAAGGTCACCAAAGGTCATTAGATTCTGTAATATAATTAGTTTTACAATATTTTGCAGCGTTTAGCAAGTTGGTTTTCATTTGATGTTGATAAAAACTCACAACCAGTTTCCAGGTCTCACCATGAGGAGAAAGCTACATACAGAGACCCACCCTGACCTACCCTAACCACCCAAAAATAACAATTGATCAAGATAACTTTTATAGTAGGCCTATCTAGTGTTCACAGCCATCAAATAAGCACAATGCTGTGCAGGTAATCCTGCAGTGTAGCAAGAGCAGCTACCACTACATCCTTTTTTGCACTTGCATGAGATTAGCTCGTAGCACGACTTGGAAGTATCTGGGATAGACGACCACGATAGCAATTCCATTCACCATTTTCATGCAACGTCCATCCCCATTCACTGGGTGAAGGCAACTCAGGACTTGCAGTGAGCGAATTCGACCATATGTACACCTGGTACGCATGGCTTGCCTTACATGCTGCGTCAGTGCAGCCTTAGTCGGTGGGATTCTATCCATGGGTTTTGATTGCTGAGCAAATAAATGTCTGCGCGTGACATAGTTGGCAATCAGATGTTCTGGCATATTTGATAATAACAAATATTGAACTTATCACATTCTTCTGATACCTCAAGAATACCAGATGACAATTGCTTGAATGTATGCTTCGCTTTAGGATGAACCATCCAAAGATCCCAGAATTGCTTTTCCCATGGAAGGTGAAAGAGGAAACCCTGTTGCATCCCTAAATTGCGCGGAAGAACAGCAAGCCTTGAGACTTTGTTGTACCCAATCTATTGGCAATGTCTACGTCTTCCTCAAAATTATTTACCAACCTCGCTATCTCTGGACCACTAACCATCCAACGCCGGAGTGGCGGAACGCTGGTTCTTGGGTTAATCCAATAGATCCAGCCTCACCTTTAGTATCTTTGTTCTTTTGTTCATGTGCATGGTCGATTCCAATTGCAGAAAAAAAGTCTCTCAGTTTTCTGAAATCTTCTTTCTGATTGTAAAACCACTATCCTCAAACACTTTTGCAACTTGAGGATTGTTTTCTTGAAGAGACGTCAATGTCATGTCGCGTAGATGTACGGATATCTACCTTGCGTAGTTAGTGTGATCCATTGCGAAGAACCATTCAACAAGCTCGGTCAAGGGCGGCAATATACAGCTTGAAGTTTGACTCTCGAATCGATCGTACAGAAAGGAGGATACTCAGTTCCATATTAAGAGTCGTTTCCCAATATTGAAATTGAGGATACACAGATCTTCTCTTTTCTGCCCAATCATCCATTGTTTTAATTGTAGAGTCTTCGTCAGAAGTTCCAGGTCAAACTGGTCAGTGCAATAGTTTTGATACGCTTCATCTTTCAACCAATAAGGGTTGCTGCTGTAACATGAGGAGCATGCCTTGTCTTTGTTATATACGAAGCTTTGAGCAATGATTCAGCGATTCCTGTAGATGCAATTTCATCATTAATAAGAGCTTCAACCAACCACTTCCTTCTAGCCACTCTCCTGCAAACTTCAAGGATGTCATCCCAATATGAAGCAAACATAAAGACCTAATTGTGTTCTCCTAACTCGTTTGGGCAGTTCCATTGAAGCTCTTTTGCTATCTTATAAAGAGGCTGGTTGCCAGCGATAACAGGAGTTTGACCAGGATTCAATTTTTCAACAGATTGCTTCACTATCACCATTGCGTGTTGTACCATTGAAACTGAGTATGCACTATGCATTATCAGGAGAGAGCGGTAAAAAGGCCTCAGTTGCTTGTCTAAGACGTTTAAGATGTATCCGTTATAGCACCGTATTCACACGGAGAACCGGATACCAGGATATTTTTGCACGAACTAGATGCTGTGCAAAGAGGAAGTAGAACTATTTTGATAAAAACAGTTGATACGAGTGTTAGTTGTTATTGCTATACCATTGTTACACAAACCAGTATTTGATGAGTTGTACATTTCATTTTCTATTTGGAACAGGAGCTAGACTGTTCAAGGTATATACCGGTCCATGACATTGCCAATAGATTAGGTACAACGAAGTCTAGAGGCTTGCTGTTGTTCCACTCATTTTCGGGATGCGACACGGTTTCTTCTTTCACCAACCATGGAAAAAAGCAATTCTGGGATTTTTGGACGGTTCATCCTAAAGTGAACAATACTTTCAAGCAATTGTAATCTGATATTCTTGAGGTATCAGAAGAATGTGATAAGTTCATTGACCTTTTTTTAATCATCTGAAACACAAAGAACTTGAAGAAAAGTTGGAATTCAAATACTTGGGAAGCATCCTGACGGAGGATGTAAAGGTAAACCGAAAAGTAGAGTCCAGAGTAAGCATAGCCGACGGTTTCTACCAATCGATGAGAAAGTTACTATGGAACAGGGAGTTTCCCAATTGACGTAAACCTGCAATATACAAGGCGTATTTTTGTGCCCATTTTAACGTACGGGGCAGTGACATGGGCCATAGGAAGAAAGGAAGAGAGTATGGTACAAGCAGTAGAATGGAATTTCTTAGAAGTATTAGAGGAGTAACAAAACTAGACAAGCTGAGAAGCACAGATATAAGGAAGGCATTGGAAGTGGAAAGACAAACATTTAAGATTGGAAGAGAACGTCTGAGGGGGTTCGGGCACATCGAAAGAATGAGCACGGACAAGATTCCGAGACGAATTTCGAGATCAAAACCCATGGATAGAATCCCACCGACTAAGGCTGCACTAACGTAGCATGTAAGGCGAGCCATGTACCAAGTGTACATATGGTCGAATTCGCTCACTACAAGTCCTGAGTTGCCTTCACCTAGTGAATGGGGATGGACGTTGAATGAAAATGGTGAATGGAATTGCTATCGTGGTCGTCTATCCCAGATACTTCCAAGTCGTGCTACGAGCTAATCTCATGCAAGTGCAAAAAAGGATGTAGTGGTAGCTGCTCTTGCTACACTGCAGGATTACCTGCACAGCATTGTGCTTATTTGATGGCTGTGAACACTAGATAGGCCTACTATAAAAGTTATCTTGATCAATTGTTATTTTTGGGTGGTTAGGGTAGGTCAGGGTGGGTCTCTGTATGTAGCTTCCTCCTCATGGTGAGACCTGGAAACTGGTTGTGAGTTTTTATTAACATCAAATGAAAACCAACGTTTGCTAAACGCTGCAAAATATTGTAAAACTAATTATATTACATAATCTAATGACCTTTGGTGACCTTGAATGACCTCGAAATAACTTGTGTTCTCTTTCGTTCTATCATTAAATATAATATAAATATATTTTAGTTCTCACGAAGCAAGTGGATAGCTATTTTCAATTGGACTAAAAATAATTATTTTATTGAGTCCAAAAATTGATTTTATTTTCATACGGTTGACCCCACGAAGCAAATAATATATTAATATCGCTTTATTATGTCATTGGTTAAACGTTTAGGAGCATGTATATCATTTTCCCTCGAAAACTAGTGATTAAAAAAAAAAGAAAACAAACGTATTTTTCACATTTTTGACCTTAATTTGACGTATTTCATCAAATATACATGATTTTTTCGGAAAATTTTCACATTATATTGTCTATGTATTAGTGAGTTACTAAATAAGATACAAAAAAGTGAAAAATAAGATAACAATTACCCCTCCCCCCATATTTTCTTTTTTTCAACGCCACTGGATATTTCAGCCCTCAGGGGAAAAATCTCGCTTGATATCATAGCCAAATAATTTTTAAATAATTAAATGTAAATCTCTACCAAATTTCACGCTTCAATCACTAAATGCACGATTTTTAAGCTTAGCCGCTTAACTATTTGGGGAATGTACCTTTTCTAAGCGATAAGTTAATTAAGTCTAATAGATAATATTTAATTACATAATAAGAGTCTTTGATTAGATGAAAGGATATACCATCTATGTCTCCTTTTTTTGGTTTCAGCCTTCTAAATTCCTCATCTAGTTCCTTAATGTTACTTCTCTAAAATTCTTCAGATTGATATCAGCCCTATGTACTGTACTGTTCAACTGATTTATAGTATGCTCATCTTCATCCTTGCTTCCAATGCTATCAATTATTCCTCTAATACTACTTATAAAATATTCATTAAAGTTATTAGCTATTTCCAAATCGTTATCTACAATTTTCATTTCCTCATTAACAATCTCTCTAATCTTTTCTCCCTTATACTCCGGTGTAACAATATTTTTTAGTGTTCTCCACATTTGCACACTATCACCCTTGACTCGATCTATTTTATCATCATAATGCTCGCGTTCCCGTTTTCTCAACTGACTGGAAACCAAATTTCTCTTATGTTCATATATCTTCCAGTCTTCATCCTCCTTTGTTACTTTGCATTTTTTGTAGCTGCAGTTTTTTTCTCTTATGCTTCTTCTAATTCCTTCATTAATCCATGGATTGGAATTCACATTATTTACATTTGTTATTGTTTTTAATTGCACTTGTTTACTTTTACACTTAATCAAGTTATTAATTAGATTTTCATAAACTTTGTCTATATCCGTTTCCATTCTATTCCATTCGCATCCATATAAGTCACTTTGAAAATCTTCTTTATTAAAATCAGTCCAGTCTTCTTTTCTTCTACTAGTATTCCTACCTTCTACATTGATTGAATTACACTCCAACTTCATTTTCATATTTATCACTTCATGGTCAGTTATTGTGAAGTGTTCCGCTATATTTGCACTTATTTTTCTTTTATTATTTGTTACAACTAGATCTGTTAAAGAACTAGAAAGGTTGGTGATTCTTGTTGGTGTATTTATAAGTTGTTTCGAGCCATAATCACTAATTATATTTTTAAATTCATTCACACTGGTAACACTTATCAACCAGTTTAGATTAAAATCTCCCGTGACAATAAGAGTTCTTTCCGATGTTGATTCCTCTTCAAAAATGCCTTCCATATATTCTATTGCTTTCTTCTTGTTCCCATTTGGTGATATGTAAACTACATAAATTGCATAAATATGTCCCTTAATAATAATATGTACACCGACGCACCAAAAACCTACCACTTTGTCACTTATATTAATCTTATTGCTATATTTTAGTTCATTTCCAATGTATATAATTGTTCCTCCTGTATGTCGTGAGTGTGAATCACATCTCACCATATTGTAGCCTTCAATCCTTATTTCATTATCAAAAATGTATTTATTTACATGGGTTTCAGATAGTCCTATTACAGCTGGTTCCATTACTTTTACCATCTCTTGTATTTCTTTAATGTTTTAGTCAAGCTCTGTGCGTTTAAATGCACCATTTCAATTTCTTTCTTGTCTGCGTTTTCACTAAATGTCTTATGCGTCTCTGATACTCCTTCACCCTTAATATGTACATTTTTGTTTTGATTGTTCGGGTTCAATGGTTGCTATCGCCTGTATCCATTCCCTTCCTTTAACACTGAATTCATAACACTTATCTCTTCTCTAATTTCTTCCACCTGGCTTGACCCTACTTCTACACTATTCCCATTATTCACATCTCTTTTTTTCCAGTTATATCCTATGTCATTCTGGTACTGCCTGCTTTCTTTAATTCTAATGTAACACGGACAGTTTAGATCCCTCGCCTCGTGTTTGGTGTCAATACTTCCATTGTGTTTTACATTGAATTTCAAGCAGTGTACACATTCACCATAGTCTGATGTGCAGTCCTCATATTCATGTGGGCCAGCACAGTAACTGCACGCTACCTGACTCGTACATTGTCCACTCATATGTCCATAGCCATTACATTTATAGCACCTCCTGATCCAATTACTTTCTACCACTTTACAGTTCATCCAGTCCATCTTCATTCCATATTCCAGTACACCCTTCCTATCTTCCTTTTTCATTTCGATTATGATATTCACAGAATTTCCGTAATAATTTTTCTTTACGTACACTATTCGGACACTTCCAATTTCGTTTTGTTCACTTATTTCTTCTTCCCATTCCCTATGGTTTTCTCTAATGTCACTTTCTTTGATCCCAATCACCATCACCTTGCACATTTCATTTCTTACGTGTTTTTTCACTGCGTATTGTTCTCCCACTTTCTCTTTTGTTTCCGCCAATAATACGTCTAACTCTGCTTTAGTGCTACATCCAACTACTATCTCATTTTTGCTGATTTGCTTGATAGTTGTTATTCCCACTTTTGATGTGGCAGGTCTCACTTTCTGTTTTAGATCTTTTATAACATCTTTACCTTTACTATTGCTATCCAAAGGCCTACTAACTATCATCATATGCTCGCTTTCTCTCTCTCTCTTCAGTATATCACTGTATCTTGTAGACCTGACATGCCCTTTTTCCATCTCACTTGATGGTTTCAAGTTTTTCTGTAGCACTATGTTCACTTGGTCCGTCTCCCTCTGTTTCAGTTCTTCGTTGACTAGTCCTTGCTTCATGTTGTTTACTTCACTCATTAGTTTACCCATTTTTTCATTTATTTCTTCAATATCTTTTCTTACTTCACAGTTACTGCCCATTGGAAGTTTGATAGTAGTCTTTCCGTAACACTCGTTGCAAATCCATAATACATTTCTTAATCTAGTGATCACTTTAAAATCACTGTCCTTAAGATAGGCGCACTTTTGGTGATACCAGTTTCCACAAGTCCCTTCACATTGTATGCTGAACTGATCCTCTTCCACTATCTTTTTACACTTTCTACTTCCACATTTGATTACATTCGGTACCATTTCATACTCTTCCTCTTCATTCGCTACAGTTTCTGCCAATACTCCTTTAGCACTAGGCCTACTCTCCTTCCTTGTCTTTTCTTCTTTCTCATTTTGGTCTAGGCCTGGGTTTTTGTAAACGTCCTTTCACTCATCACTTAACTTATACCACAGACTACAGAAGCTTCTGTAGTCTGTGCTTATACATTTCATTGTCCCTCGCTCATTCGTACCCCCGTATGACTTGGCTGTTGGTGGGGTCGTTAAGCAGCATTGGAATAACTAGGAAAACGCCATATATGCGTTGTAAGACGAGTGAATAGTAATAGTATGGGAACAAATGGGTAAAAACTGCTTCGAGTGGTACCAATTTAGCACATTTTATGTTTTTTCTTCAAAATGGCTGACCCTATCAAGCTGGATTTTTTTAGAAATGTGTACCAAAATGTAATTCAACTTCACGCGAAATTTCATTTTTTTGGGAAAATAAAAAAAAAAGAAAAATCCGCCATGTTATTCTAATGGGAATTTTTGAGATTTCTTAAATTCATAAAAAAAAAAGTTACTCCCCAATGATGCCACAAAACAATACAGATCTAAGTTAGATGAGGAACCATATTGAAAAAAAGTTTGAGGTTGATAGATGTAGCCGTTTGACCGATGGAGAACCGACAAAAAAACTTGAAAAAAAAAAAAAAAAAACATAAAAACGAACACCAATTTTTTTCAGTATGTCAAATTGAATCCTCGCTAAAGCTCGTCTGATAATAATAATTAGACGAGCCTTAGCGATGATTCAGTTTGACATACTGAAAAAAATGTGATCGTTTTCATGTTTTTTTGTCGGTTTGGCACAGGTCAAAAGGCTACAGCTATCAACTTGAAACTTTTTTTAAATATGGTTCCTCATCTAACTCAGATCTGTATAGTTTTGTGGCATTATCAGGGGGTAACTTTGTTTTTATGAATTTTAGAAATTTCAAAAATACTCATTAGAATAACATGACGGACAAAAAAAAAATTATTCTCCAAAAGAATGAAATTTTGCGTGAAGTTGAATTACATTTTGATACACAATTCTAAGAAATTTCAGCTTGAACGGATTAGCCATTTTGAAGAAATAACATAAAATGTGCTAAATTGGTACCATTCGAAGTAGTTTTTACCCATTTTGACCCATACTTTTCGCTCGTCTAACAACGCATATATGGCGTTTTCCCAGTAATTAACCATAGGCCTAAGACACTACGGTGAGTTTTCGCCGCGGATACAAGTCTTTCCGTTTCTAAAAGTCTACACACGTCAAGTATGCCACGTTGTTTATTTACATACGAACAAATACAACGATATCAATATAACGTAATGTTTTCACAATTTGAAACAAAAACAAATGGATTCGTAATAAATTCTACTACGCAAATATTAAAACGCTCCAAAGTTGTAATTTTAGATATAGATTATTCTTTTAGATATTCCCCTGTGACGTGGAAACTGTTTTCCTAACATTTTGTCGACTCTTCACCCGAGGATGAACTGTACGCGCTGGTTCTATCTACCTTGTCATACGGTCTAGGTTCTCCAGTCATGGTGCTCTATGTCTGCATCGAGCTGTGGACAGAGTCAACTCGGCACGACATTCTGTTTACTTTATATACAGAATTTAGTCTCATAACTAGGAAAACACAGCATATGCTTTGTGAGATGAGCGTGGAAGTATGGATATCCGGGATTGAAAATATTCTGTCAGCTCAATCTACATCTACAAACCTTGGACTACTTCAAACGCTGAAAAACCTTACCTGCAACTTGTTGCTATTTATAGAGCAACCTGTCGCATGTACACTACGCATTACATGTTTTCATCCTGATATTTGATTAAATGTATACTTTTATTGCGTTTTCTCCGTTATGTCTGATCCGATTGTTGCACAAATTATTGAAAATTTGTATGATAGTTGTTTTCATATTCTGTATGAATTTGAAAGCTTTTGAAAAAATTTCGTTTTGAAGTATTTTCCCCCTGAGTTATTCTTATGGGGATTTTCCGAACTTTCCGAATTTTTTCCGGAAAAACCGTTCGACCGATTTTTCTGAAAAACAATCCCAACCTATTCTGGTATAACACCAATACGAAAAAAAGTTCCGAGTTGATTGAAATTTTTTCCTGACCTGTATGCCGCGTACAAAATTGCACACACACAAAAAAAGCCAAGCCCATAATTTTTCGGGATATGGAATGAAAATCTTCGATACGCTCATCTGATAATGATATTATCTTGATATGTGTTTGCAGATATGATGAAAATATATATATTCATATATATATATATATATATATATATATATATATTTTTTTTTTTATTCTTTATTTCAGCCATGTCGTAATAGATACGTCTCGACCGGGAGTCGAACCCGGGACCTTCAGATTGCCGGTCCGCTGCTCTCCGACTGAGCTACCGAAATATTACTCTTATGTCATGGCTATACTCCGAGTGACGACACTTCTTGGGGCTAGCCCTATATATAGAGGGCTTAGATTCAACCAAGGTGTAACGATTACACGATACCACAGGTCCTTGTGCACTCTCTTCTACCTTCACCTAGGCATGAGGAATAATGTGATCATTGAACTTCTTGGATACTATCTAATATCGAGATGTGTGAGATATTTTAGCCATGTCGTAAAAGATACGTCTCGACCGGAAATTGGACCCGGGACCTTCAGATTGCCGGTCCGCTGCTCTCCCACTGAGCTACCGAGATATTACTCTTATGTATGAATATCCCACACATCTCGATATTGGATCGTATCCAAGAAGTTTAATGATCACATTATTCCTCATGGCTAGATAAGGTAGAAAAGAGTACACAAGGACCTGTGGTAACGTGTAATCGTTACACCTTGGGTGAATCTAAGCCCTCTATAGGGCTAGCCCCAGGAAGTGTCGTCACTCTAAGAATAGCCATGACATAAGAGTAATATCTCGGTAGCGCAGTGGGAGAGCAGCAGACGGCAATCTGAAGGTCCCGGGTTCGATTCCCGGTCGAGACGTATCTTTTACGACATGGCTAAAATATCTTTTATATATATATGTATATATATATATATATATGAATATATATATATATATATATATATATATATATATATATATATATATATATATATAACATGTATGAACATGTGATGTGTTTGAGAATATCATGGAATTAAACTCGAAACCGAACTATTTCGTTGACTACGTTTCTTCAGGTTGAACTCACCAACTCCGTCTACGTGACGGATTCTCCTTGGAATCGATAGTTTATGGTTTTCTATTCATTAACTTTTCATTTATATTTTATTGGTGGTTTGTACCAGATTTTGTTTCCCCGCAGCTTCTGAGGAGAACCAATAGATGGTTTTATCTATAACGGCCCTCACTTTCTTTCATCACCAGTGAAGCGTGTGGGGAAACTTCGACATTTCGATCAAGTTTTGTATCATATAATGAAACAAACGGCAGATGAGAGGAAAAAAATGTTCATACATTCATAAATATATATATATATATATATATATATATATATATATATATATATATATATATATATATATATATATATATATATATTTATATAAATATATATATATATATATATATATATACATATATACATATATATATATATATATATATATATATATATATATATATATATATATATATATATTGTTATCTCGTAGACTTAAACGACTCATAATGTGTTGAAAAAATAATATTTATGGATAATCAAGTCGTATTTGAATGAGACAATACACAATACCCAAATATACAATATATTATATATACTATGTATATTTGAATACATTTATGAACATGGTATATATATGGTATTGGGCTCATCCCATTCGGAAACTCATTGGATATATATATATATATATATATATATATATTCAAATATATATATATATATATATATATATATATATATTCAAATATATATATATATATATATATATATATATATATGTATATATATATATACTGTATATGTACTGTTTCGAGATGACACCATGGTATGGAGTTTATGAGTTAGCAGAAATCAACAAACAACCCTATGTACGCTTCCTCAAGATGTAAATTATTTATTACAATTTTTCTGAATTTCTAAAATTCCAACAGTCGTAGCGATGACAATAAAGTGAAATGGAGAAAGGTAACTCCCAATAAGAACGTCGTTAATTCCCAAACCCGTAGAATCGTATTCAAAAATATACATCTTCGAAAATTTCTTTGTGGGGCTTGATTCCTCCCTCACTTGCATTCACTTTCACTATGCGCATAGAGTTTTTGGGGCTCATAATTGAGTCCTTGCCCGTGGCGCTAAAATGACTCAAAACGACCCTGCAGATACAATAACTATGATTGACAAATATCAGTTGGGCACCTCTAGTTCTTCGAAACAATCAACTTTGTCATCCAAATCTTATCTGAAACACGTTAAATCGAGTTAAGAAAGGTGTAATTTGGAGAAAAAAGTTCCCTGCGGGATCAGAATGGGTCCTTTCCCCCTTGCCTCTTGCGGGTCGTGGGCTTCGCGTTAACTGGCCTTTGTACAACTGTTCTTATGACATTTTTCCAAACTGAGATCCCCCCCCTTCTTGGTATTTTCAGTATTTTTTCCTTCTATCCTGAAAAATACTCAAATAAAATTGAATATGTGGCACCCTCATACTCCCTTCCTCCGCACGTCGCAATTGTTGAGCTCGCCCCCCCCCCCCCCCCCCCAACTTTGAAAACGTTCCGACGCCCCTGTATATGTATATATATATATATATATATACTTATATATAGATATACATATATATATATACATATATATATATATATATATATATATATATATATATATATATATATATATATATATATATTGTCCAACTTCAAAATGATACATTGTTACTGTAGAAGCAAAAATGAAGGGGGAGGTGTGATTGTTTATGTAAAGAATAATCATACTGCTATTAAAAGAAATGAATTTAATTATTTGAATAATGAGAAGCTATTTGAATGCGTAGTAATTGAACTAACTCATTATGATACAATAAAATGTAATCTTAACGTAATTATTGTAGTTCTGTACAGGTCTCCTGCAGGTGACGTAGACCTCTTTCTAGATAAATTAGACAAATTATTAAATGCTATTAGTAGAGAAAGTAAAAGTATCGTAATAACAGGAGATTTTAACATTGACTTTCTGAGTGATTCAAATCATATATCATTGTTAAATAACATTATACATAGTTATTGTATAAAAGCCACTATAAATCAGCCTACCAGAGTCACAGATTCATCGGCTACTTGTATAGATAATATCATGACGAATATAGATGGATGTTATTTTGAGACAGATGTTTTTGAAAATGGGATATCAGACCACACTGCCCAAATTATTTCAATTAATCTTGTCACGATTATAAACTCAATTACCAATCATCACGATAAATATGTAAGCAGTGGTTACACTTGGCACAGAAACATAAATGCATCGAATATGGTTACATTTAATGAATTGTTAAGTAAAGAAAAATGGTTAAATATATGTATGCAAAATAGTGTAGACGAAAATTTCAATAATTTCATTGCAGCGTATAGCAAGCTACATAATCAAGCTTTTCCACAAGTGAAACGAGCTGCAGGGAAAAAGTCTGTGAGTAAAAGAAAATCGTGGATCACTCCATTAATTATTACGCAGAGTTGTGAATTAAAAAGTCTGTATCAAGATCTTCGAGAATCTTTTATGGGTATATCAGGGATGCAAAAAGACTTTTCAAATAAATATAAAGGATGCGAAAAAAAAGTACCATACTGAAATTGTCAGACAAGCGGCAAATAAACCTAAAATGTTATGGAATCTCGTCCGGAACGAAACGGGGAAGAATGCTGAAGTGAAAAAAGAAAATATTGAAATACGATGTGATGGAAACACTATTAATAACCCAACTGAAGTAGCGAACATATTCAATAATTTTTATTTAAATGTGGCAACAAATATTAATAAACACATTCAAACGACAAATATCCAAATAAATCAAATCTTATCAAATATAGAACATAACGAGAACGAACTACTTATGACTCCCGTAATAGAACGTGACGTACTTAAGCTTGTATCAAAATTAAAAGAAAGCAACTCCACAGGTGTGGATGGTATACAAACAAATACTATAAAAAAAACCATACACTCATTTGTAAATATATTAACATTTCTTATCAATCAGTCCTTAGAAGAAGGGGTGTTTCCGGAACAACTCAAGACGGCAATAGTCAAGCCATTTTACAAGAACAAAGGTGAAAAAACGTGCATGGGAAATTACAGACCGTTGTCCATGTTGACAATATTTTCAAAAGTATACGAGAAGGTTATTAAAGAAAAATTGTTGACTTTTATTGAAGCCAATAAGCTACTGTCATCTAACCAGTTTGGATTTAGGAAAGGGATGTCAACTATTGATGCTATTAACGATAGCATAGATTTCATACTAGAATCATTAGATAATAAAGAAGCTACAGCTGGATTGTTTTGTGACCTCCAAAAAGCGTTTGATTGTATAAATCATAAGCTACTAGTATCAAAACTAAGGAAGATGGGTGTCAGAGGTAGATCAGGAGACCTTCTGGAATCTTATCTCAGGAATCGTAACCAGAAGGTGGAAATTCAGCATTATGGAGATGATGGAACAAGACGTACGATTGAATCAGAAAAAGGGGAAATTATCTGTGGAGTGCCGCAAGGATCGGTTTTAGGGCCTTTACTCTTTATTTTGTACATAAATGATATGCCAAATCATATTACACATGCAAAAGTCACACTATTCGCAGACGACGCGACGTTGATTGTGAAGAATATTATTGCTGAAGACACAAATACCATAATGAGTGCTGCAGTGACAGAAGCTAAGAATTGGTTCGAAATAAATGGTCTTGTGCTAAATAACACAAAAACAAATTTAGTTAACTTTCATAACTCCAGACATAAGGATACAACGGTGTACAACCCAATATTGAGTGGCAACGAAATTCTGAAGACAGTTGAAAACACCACATTCTTGGGACTACAGATTGACAAACATCTAAATTGGAGAACCCAGATAGACAATCTACACTTGGAACTATCTCGGGCCTGTTTTGCACTCCGCATTTTACGAAATCAACTGAAATTACAATACTTGAAAACTATTTATTTGGGCTACTATGAATCGCTTCTGAGATATGGCGTAATATTCTGGGGAGGTGTGAGTGACAGTAAAAAAATATTTACTGCTCAAAAAGCTGCTATACGCATTATTTTTAAAAAGTGGAGAAGGCATAGCTGTAGAAAATTGTTTAAACAACTAGGAGTAATGACACTTCCGGGTTTATATATATATGAGATTTTATTGTATGTCAGACGTAATTTTAATTTATTTGTCATTAACTCGGATTTGCATAAATATAATACAAGAACGAAAAATAAACTTCATGTAGTACAACATAAGACAGTGATGTATGAACAGTGTGTGAAATATAAAGGCGTTGTAATGTATGATGAATTGCCAAATTGTATTAGGAACATTAATAGTGACATGCTTTTTAGAACAAGACTTAAAAATTTTATCACGAAAAAGTGTATTTATAACAATGCAGAATATTTTAAAGCGTGTAACCATATTTGTTTAGAATGACTCTTCTAGATATATGTTTTAATATTATCGACTTACAAGCATATAGCTCAGTATACTATATATTTTATTGCATAATTTTAACGATTCACTTTTATGATAATTTTAATTTCAATTCAACTGACTGTCCATATACTTTCATGTAACATTATGTAAATTTTACATTTTATTGTAAAGTCCTTTGGACGAAAAGGAAAAAAAAAAAAAATATATATATATATATATATATATATATATATATATATATATATATATATATATATATATATATATATGTATGTATATATAGATTTATATATTTATATAAATATATATATATATATATATATATATATATATATATATATATATATATATACATTAAATTTACATATGAAGGTATTTTCCAGTGATAATAATACCCGTCCTATCAACATCACGTGCTGTACGTTTCAACAGAAAGCCATGTACTATATATTTATATATATATATATAAAAAGATATATATATATATATATATATTGTGACATGTATCTTACGCGAACGTGGTTTATATACGTGGCACCCCTGTACGTTACAAGCTTACTATAGGCCTACTTGCCCTTCCTCGTATTTGCTTTACATAATCCCGCATAGAGCCTCGTGTGTTTCTGTATGGTATTGCAAAGACCTTATAAAATATGATCGAATGAAACTGTATAGATCATATCATCAATCCCCACTCCGCTCCAAGTTCCCTGCTGGTTTGCAGCAAGATGTATTGAGGGTTGCGTTGGTTACGGTGGCTTAAATCCCTATCCCCCGTCCAAGTGTATGAAGCTACCAATCGTGAGTGATTTACTTATTTGCATGGAACATCGTTTACGCCGGCTCAGCTGTAGCAACAGTCACCTGAAATACCTATGTGTGGGGTATAGAAGGCACGACGTATGGTTCATATTGTACACTATAGGTAGAGCAGCGACCGGTACGTTCAAGGACAGTGAAAATAAATGGAAAAAAACAACCTGAGACAATCAAACAACAACCTTCGTCAGGCGTTGTTGTTGTAGTTGCGAGTAATCTCGAGTGGAACAAGATTACCCGGTCAAATCAGGTTAATCAACCTAACCAAAACTAGTTCATCATTACCTAGAACTAAAACATCATAACAGTTGAACAGTGAACTGAAATAGCCGCTCTGCATGCCAGGATATTCGACCGTGACGGAAATCGAACCCTGGTCTCCTGAATAACGATTCAGCGCGTTAGCCACTGGTCCGACGGAGGATAAGCCAACACATGAACGGCAATCGGCGCAATGGATCGCACAACTGCCCCCACTCAAGTATAAATGACGCTGGAATCAATGAGGATCTATTTATTCTGTGATTTGAACGAGTTAACAATCAGGGACCCGAACCGAAATTAATAAAGGTTCCGGTTCCGGTTCGTAATTTTCTCAAATAAAGGTTCCGGTTCTGGTTCCGATCCACAGTGTGAATGAGGGTTCCGGTTCCGGTTCCACTTGCTAGATAGTTTCATAAGTTTTTTTTCCTTGCTTGTAGTGGTTCTACTTTTGGTGGTTTTTGACAGATCTTTCCCCTCACCGCCAAAGAACGGCTCTCAGAGAGGTGTGTTCCTTTATAGAGGCATACTCTCAAATATCAATGTATTTCCCCCGAACAAAATCGTGGATACAAAATGTATCAACGGTCGTTTTCGGAACAATCCCGTGAAAATGATGTTTAATGTGTGGAAAAAAAGTTATAACTAAAAAGTTATGAACAAAATGAGAAAACAATGAGTCTGAATCAGGTATTGAGAACCTTTATGGAACCATTCGCATTTTTAAACAGAAGCGGAAGGGAGTGAAACAATTTGGATGGAAAAATATTTTATATAAATGGAGAAGAGGTAAAATTGAATAAGTTTAGCGAAAGGTTAGAGAAAAGTACTGAAGCTTGGTGAGCATAATACTAGGAGATTCACTGGTTTTATTCTATTTCGATTTCATTATTCTGTTTCATTAATGTTTAATTAGTTGTATTTAGTTTCAAGTTTTTTAAATACATAATAAATTAGCAATCTACCACCTGTTGACAACTACTCGTAGAAATAAATGAATAATAAACTAGGAAAACGCCTTATATGCGTTGTGAGATGAGCTTAAAAGTATGAAAATGTAGAATTAAGAACATTCTGTCAGCTCAATGTACATATACAGGCCATGGATCACTTCAAAGGTTAAAAAACCGCGGCTGCCTGTTGGTATATGGACCTTGGTTTCCAAACAATTATACCAGTACCTTCTTCATTAGATGAGCGTAGCGAAGATTTTCATTCCATATACCGAAAAATTTTGGGCTTGGTTTTTATGTTTTTTTTTTTTGTTTGTTTTTTTTGTGTGTAATTTTGTACGCGGCATACAGGTCAGGAAAAAGTTTCAATCAACTCGAAACTTTTTTTACAAATTGGTGTTATACCAGAATAGGTTGGGATTGTTTTTCAGAAAAATCGGTCCAACGGATTTTCCGGAAAAAAATCGGAAAGTATGGAAATTCCCCATTAGAATAGGCCAGGGGAGAAATACTTGGAATTTTATTTTTTTCAAAAGCTCTCAAATTTATAATGAGTGTGGAAAGATCTATCATACCTATTTTAAGCGATTTATGGAACAATCGGATGTGAAATAACGAAGAAAACGCATTTTTAAGGTACTTTTTTACACATCAATAAAAGCAATTAAGAAAGCAATTAGGAACTATTAAATATGAGCAACAAGTGTCACCAATGAATTAAAACGTTTAAAATCTGTGATGTATATGAAGAAGGCACTGGTTTGATTGTTTGGAAACCAAGGTCCATATACCAACAGACGGCCGCGGTTTTTAAACCTTTGAAGTGATCCATGGCCTGTATATGTACATTGAGCTGACAAAATGTTCTTAATTCTACATTTCCATACTTCTAAGCTCATCTCACAACGCATATAAGGCGTTTTCCTAGTAGACCATCACAGATTTTAAACGTTTTAATTTATTGGTGACACTTGTTGCTCACATTTAATAGTTTCTTAATTGCTTTCTTAATTGCTTTTATTGATGTGTAAAAAAGTACATCAGAAATGAGTTTTCTTCTTTGTTTCACATCCGATTGTCTCACAAATCGCTTAAAATATGTATGATAGATCTCTCCACATTCAGTATGAATTTGAGAGCTTTTGGAAAATTTTGGTTTTCCAAGTATTTCTCCCCGGCCTATTCTTATGGGGAATTTCCATACTTTCCAAATTTTTTCCGGAGACACCGTTCGACCGATTTTTCTGAAAAACGATCCCAACCTATTCTGGTTTAACACCAATTTAGGAAAAAAGTTTCGAGTTGATTGAAACTTTTTCCTGACCTGTATGCCGCGTACAAAATTACACAAAAAAAAAAAAAAAAAAAAACATAAAAACCAAGCCCAAATTTTTTCGGTATATGGAATGATAATCTTCGCTACGCTCATCACAAAATAACCTTCATGAAACCGATAAGAACCCAAGATTTTAGGGGTTCCGGTTCCGGTTCTTGAAAATCAATGATAAAGGTTCCGGTTCCGGTTCGGGTCCCTATTAACAATACCGGTACCTCGAACCTTTAAAAAGGATGGATGTAAACTCTCACATTCTGGTAAGTGATGTGTCCATCAACTCGGCTATCAGATAAGGTTGTCTCGCACGTGAGATTGATGGCTTTGCTTCAGTCCCTCTGCTGGAGACCATCAACAACTGTTGAACAGACGCAATCTTGTTGTGGGGCACATTATACAACAGATATAAAAACACACACAAATGGTGACAAAAGTACACAGAACAAATTATCTTATTTATAAGAGGAGGATAGCGAAGGCCCCTGGGAGCGACAATCCCCCCCCCCCCTCCCCTCCCCCTCCAACCAGTGAAGTCATTTATCCAGTAATATGACGAGCACTAGGTTTTTATTTAAAAGCACATTTATAATTATTGTGTTGGGCTATAACTATGACCACATCGATGATGAGAGCATAACGTGATAAGCTTCTATCGTTACTATAACTAGGAAAACGCCATATATGCGTTGTTGGACGAGCGGATAGTGATAGTATGGGTAAAAATGGGTAAAATCTGCTTCGAGTGATACCAATTTAGCACATTTCATGTTTTTGCTTCAAAATGGCTGACCCGATCAAGTTGTAAGTTTCCAGAAATGTGTATTAAAATGTAATTCAACATCACGCAAAATTTCATTTTTTGGGGAAAATGAAAATATTTTCTTTTTTTTTCCCGCTGTGTTATTCTGATGGGTATTTTTTAAATTTCTAAAATGCATAAATAAAAAGTTACCACCCGATAATGCCACAAAAGTATACAGATCTAAGTTAGATGAGGAACCATATTGAAAAAAAGTGCGAAGTTGATAGCTGTAGTCGTTTGATCTGTGGAGAACCGACAAAAAAACATAAAGAAAAAAAAACATAAAAACGAACACTAATTTTTCCAGTATGTCAAATTGAACCCTCGCTAAAGCTCGTCTGATAATAATATTGTAATTTGATGAAATATCGTTTCGGTCAGGATATTGCTTCGCTGATTTTATTCGAGGTATTGTTGACAATTCGTATTTTTCCACAAGAATGTAATGATGTGTAGCCCATCATTCATATGTTCACATTCAGGGATAATTTGATCATTTCTGGAGGGATTTTAACGCTCGAATTTGAAGTTGGTATCTGGAACTCAAACCGTGGATATATATTATATGAAAATATACACGTTTTGTTTTCTTATAGTCCTATACTTGAGTATAATTTGATTTCCAAGCAGCTGACGCGCTTTGAAAATTCGCCGCCCCCCGAGATTTTATCAGCGGATATAAATCTGAGTAAAGTATGTAAAAAAACATATAAATAGAGCCAGGAAAGTTTAATTTGTTTTTGCCCAATTCTATGAAGACCCATGACATGCGAACTATAGACGCAATAATCCCGAAACCGAATCAGGAACCGCCATGTTTTTAGGTCAATCGTAGGCTTGTGATTGGGCAGTCGGGAAAATCGTGTCGGACGACAAGAAAAAATCGGAACTGGAAACCCTGCTTAAGAATGGAGGTACCTTATTCAATCGACATTTTTCCGACTCCATGAAATATTGAATATCTGAAATTCCGAAACAGGACAAAAATAATTGAATTCTTTCTATTAATTTTGTTATTATCTCTTTCAACAATTTTTATTCAAATTCCCTGGCATTTTCTCCATTGTTTCACCTCTTTTTCCAATATCTTGACGCTTTCCAATATTCCACTTGTTCATAGTTCATGTTAATCAAACAAATTTTATCCAAATGAGAAAATTCTTTGCGAAGAGAATTTTCTAAAATTGAAACATTACCGGATCACGTTTGATATGTTTTATAATACAAGTTTATTGCGGGATCAACTAATAATCTCGGAACGTGACCAAGGTGCTGTGGCCATGATTGAAAAGTATCATTCTACTTATTATTTACTAGAAATACGCGTATACTCCTATCCACGAAAGAAGGTCAACTGCCAACTTCATAACTGCCTGTGATAACTGTAATCTTCGTAACATTTGTGAAATTTCGCTGCAACTTATAGAAAGTTTGGAATCCCCATAAGAATAACACAAGATGAAAATACTTAAAAAACTAAAATTCGTCAAAAGCTCTCAAATTCCTACTGAATATTGTCACGAAGATAAGTGGTTTCTAAATTATTATAGGTTAACTTGTAATACCTACTTATAATCAGTGAAGTGGGAAATGTAACTCATACTTGTGGGAGCTTGGATTGGGTATCGCTTGGCATGCGAAAGGAAGGTGGTCATCCTAGATTGACTATTATCGGGGATACTATCTGATGGAATTAGACACAGTCCTTGGAATAACTAACATTGATTTATTGGAGAACGAAGATGGTGCAAATGCTGAGCAAGCATTTGCGTAACAAGAAGTTACTGGTGTTGACACGTATACCATAGTAATGTCTGCTAACCAAATAACCCTTCCAAAATAATTATTAGTAAAAATAGTTATTCAACATTATACTCATCGAGCGGTTGATCTGCTCCATACAAGACGTGCGCCCGAGTTATTGATTGTAGATCTCGAAGGCGGTCCTCATCTTCACACACACACACACGTGCACACTTATTACATTAGATGTAGATCGTCGGATGTTCTGGGCGGAAGTGAGAGTGAGTATAGGTAAGATGCCTCTCAGGCGTGATTACTCTAGTACACGTATTGGTCACTCTGATAAGGTGTCGCGCAGCTGTATTATGCTGAAAGACAGTTATCACTTGAGGTCGTTGTCGTTGTTCTAATAAGTGGGGTGACAGCTAGGTTAGGCATGGCCGTGACAGCACCCTCTCTCCTTTTGATTTCGTCCCGAAATCTGTATCGGTCCTCCTCTTCTTGAGAGTTATGTCGTGTTCGGCTCGTAGATCGCCTTCCTTGGTTTTGCTGTTTGTTACGAGAAAATTTCGGACAGTTTGTTTTGGTTTGAAATTTATCTCCCCGGTTGTTATCTGACGTTCCGGTGTCTATCGGTTGACGTCGACGTCCTCTCCTGTTATGTAATAAATTCCTCTGAGAGCGATGTCGTCTTCGGCTTGTGAATGGCCTTTTTTGAGGTTGTTGTCTGTCGTGAGACTTTGGACAGTTTGTTCTGGATTGAAACTGTTTCGGTTAGTTTGTTATGTAACGAAACTGTTGTTCGTAGCGTTGTGTCCCGTTTCGTCGGCTGTTGGTTGACGACAACGTCGTGGAAGTTCTGGATGTTATGTGTGTGCGTGTGTGATCTCGTTATTCGTCGGTCCTCCACGTCTTCTTGATGTGAATCAATAACTCAGAGTACGGCTTGTATGCAGTACGATCTAGATCTATGGTATTGAAAAATAAAATAAAACAATAAAATCAAACACTAGTATGTGATTATTGGTTAAACAAGTGAAATTCCCTTAGGTTGAAGCTACTTATAGTCTGCTACTGAATGACTAGCAAGTCATTTTAAATATTTAATACCTTGTCTTTCGGTTAGACATTGAGACATTATGACAGATGTCTGTTAATCACTAGTTATTAGTATGAAAAATGTTGTACATGTACATATATATTGGTATCAATTGAAGATTGTTGTCCATGTACTTTAATAACCTAATATTTTCTACACAATAATCATGTGATTGAGAAAAAATATATATGAGCCTTTGGCAAGTTCAGGTTTTTCTGTCTTTGAATTATCATCTGAAATTTATAATCGTTTACACGATTCACTAACAAACACTATAATCACGTGACACTGATAGAAGTGACTTTTATTAAGTCACCACTTTTATATGTGGACACTTGAGCACGAGTGAAGGAAACGAAGTAGTTATCCTCAGTTTTGGGCGAGTCGGCTTCGATCCGGTGTTCGTGTGGTGTCGTTAGTTGAATCGTGTTGTTCTCGTCGACTGTCAACGTCCCCCCACGGTATTTGGCTGTCAGCGGGCTGACCGTCGAATATTCGTGTGAAGCGGTCGGCACTCGTCCGGTTTCCGTTGGTTCCAGTGGAACTGAAAAAATTACAGAAGTGATCAGTATGGTGATTGACTTGCGGCTCTTATAGCTAGTATATAAGTATAAAATTCCCTTTGTTATTCTCTATAAGTAGCTTGGAATGGAAGTATTTGTCTTGCAATACTCCCTGCTGAAGGCTTATGTATTCTCTAATTGTCATATTGACGTATCTTATATGAGACTATAATAATTCCCAAAATTGTTATAGTGAAATGGAATACATGGTATCCATGGTATGAATGGTAATCTAAGAATATAAACAATGATAAGTATCATTGTTGTATCAGGAATGAGTGCGTAAATATGAGCATGTTTATGCAACTGTGACAGGATGCTGAGATGTAACATGTGTAAGAAAACATTTTCGAATGTTTTTCTGGTAACTTTGCCTTATTGAAATCATTCATCTGTCAGTTGTGGTATTTGCACATGGTTACCTATTCATTCTGATTATTATGTCTTGAAGAGACTGACCTTATATTCTAATCCATAACTGTTATTCACATTCTCATTTGAATGTTGTTGTAACGTAGAGACAAAAAGTAATATAAAATTCAAGTGAAAATATATATATGAATACTAAACAAATTAATTGAGAGCTGCAAAGAATATGATTTAAATACAATACAAAAAGTATATCAGCTCTTTGAATGCTATGGCTAAAAGTTGAACAAAAATTATAGAAAGTCATTTGTGAGTTTGGTTTCTACATTCAGTGACCGAGTGATACCCTGTAGGATCATAACGTTTAAAATTGAATGAACAATTATTAATGTGTCCATTCATCATGTCGTAACTTTGAACAGTCGGAAAAAAAAATTGGCAAGCTAAAGTCTTGAACTAAATAGAAAACAAACTTTGAAAATCAATATAAAGAAAAACATTCAATATGCCAATACTTTATCGTTTTCACTGATCAGAAACAATTATTCTGAAATGTTGGAAAACTTAGCTTTTCATTCCTTGCCCTTGGTGTCAGCTGTGCACTGTTATGTAGGCTGGAGTATGCATGTGTGGATGGAAGAAGTGTGCCTGTTATCAACGAGTTGACGACGTTGCAGAAAGTTTCTCGTTGCACTCCCGTGGAAGTACAGTCTGTGCGAGAAGATCATGTGCTTTGTGCAATGGCCGGGAAACTCATCCGATGACGTTGTCTTGCTTTCCTCCGTTTAGTTTGCCGTACCTGGGTTTGGATATTCGGGAGTGTATTATGTACCCCGAATATAGCGTGCATTCGCCGTCACCCTGTGTGACGTGTGTGGTTGCCTGAACAAGTGCTCCACTCGTCGGTACGACATACATTTCTATAACTTCAAAAACAACATTAATTTCTTTGCATAAGAGAAACTTCATGAAATTATAATTATTATACATTCTGAATTATGATTTTTTTTTCTTTTTTTTTTTGTAGTCATGGGTGATATAACATTATCTCACGTTTCAACTGTATCACCTCCAGAATAATTGTAGTAACTGCTGTGTCTCTTATTTGTCTCTTTAAAGCTATTTTCATGACAATGTTATGCATGACACGTGGTTGGTTAAATAACTTCAACAATGACACAAATTATTTGTTACCAGGATTTCAATCCAAGATTTTCTGTATCGTGAGGTGTACGTTGAGATAGAGCATAATGATGACAAACGTTTATTCATGTTTTTTTTTGTTTTTATTTATATATATAGATATATTTTTCATGTTAGATATTCGTATGAACTTAGAATTAATTCAACATACATTTGTATGAATACAACACATTTTCCCACTATATCTATTCGTATTTATGACTATAGAATTAAAAATAAAATACATACATAATTATCGTAGGATGTATACGGTACATAGTTAGCTTAGAGATATTTACATGTTCGTTCTTGTGTCTGGGTGGTGGACGAGAAGGAAAGGATGTGTGATTACACTGTTGCATTATAACGTGCTCGTCAGTGAAATCCGAGATGAACTTACAAAACAATAAGAGTATCGTTCTTGGAGCGTATTTGCACCTTCATAGAACTAACTTACTCTCTATACACAATGTCTTTCCATTGCGTATTTTATATTTTAACATGACAGCGAACCTAATTGAATCAATAATTTTTTCTTATACTTGTTATGGTGTATTACTAATCGAAGTCAGTGTAAATAATGAGATTAGGCGACTTGCTTGTGTGTCATAAATCTCCCCCTTTGCCGTACACAACTACTTGGATATAACTATTTTGGCATGTACCTATTCTTGTATGTTTGTACGTATATTGGAATCAGGTATATTTAGTTCTCAATATTTCTGTCTATCCGAAGTTTGTTTCCGTATGTGGAAGTGATAATGTAGTGTTCTAGCCGCTGATGGTCTTGTGTGTCTTTGGCTAGATGTTTCAGGTACCTTAAACTCTTGTTAGCTTACCTCCCCTATGTGAACTAAATCAAAGTATCGTTTCAGAATTCAAGTTCGCAGACCTTCGCATACAGGTCGCACTTAATTATTTTATGCGTATACTTAAAGATTATTCCGCTTGAAAACTGAGATGATTGACATAATGTTAATTCGGTTAAGTAACCCTAAGAAGTTGTCCCCTTTTAGCCTGTGAATATCGCAATAGGCCTTAATTGTATATTCAACCATCCGTGGTGTTAGAACTACAGTTTTATCCAGACTCGTGTTGATGTGGTGTTTATTCGTCCTATGGTTATTGTAATGTGGCGTGAACCGTAATCGAACCTAGGACTTGGGTATATCTACTCTGGTGTGTACTAGACTGCTGTATATGTTAGCTTTCGTATAGTAACCAATTATGAGTTTCGTATCTGGTACATGTCCCTATATATGGGGCGTTATATCCTTCATTTGAGCGTTGTGGGTGAATAAGATTGAATTATGTTTATGTGTGTAACTGTCCCTATTTATGGTTTCCTCGTATGTTTGTATTGACTTCGATCTATATCCCTGCTATTCTTGTTTCGACTGCCATATACTTATCTCAATCGTGTGTAAGCTCATTTCCTCATTGCCCTTCTTTTTGTCAATGAACTGACTTGTCTTGGTGGTAATTATCGAACCTCATGTTCCTTTAAAAATTAAAGGCTTGTCCGACCCTAAAGTGTGTCTAGTATCTATGTATGCTTTTCTATGCTATTTGATGTACATTTCTCATGTTATTATATGTTAATCAATTATGGCGTTGTCCTGCCTTACGAGATTCTAGCTATGGTGAGCAACTATATAGCTGAGCGTGCAATACGAGACAGAATGCTGACATTCTCTAGATCGTCTACGCGACTTCTCTCGCTTGCCGTGAGAACGTTTTCTGTGTATTACTTCTAAGTATCACGTGTTCTCTTGTTATAATCCATTGTTGAAAAACTTATAATTAAACCAAGTTTATACGCTTATTGAATTCTAACTATCCCGCTCATTACTATTTGCCACAAAACTGAAATCATTAAATTACGTTTTTCCGCCTTATTTAACTCGTTACTGCGGTGTTCAATCTCATGACGTTTGATGTCTATTGATCCGAACTTCCTAAATGATAATGAAATCAATAAAATAAAACAAACCCAGAGAAAAAAAATTAATCGCCCTGCCCTAACTGTTTGTTGGCAGAGAAAGGTGACAATAATATAATTTACATCATGCATTGTATAGTATGGTTTTGACAACGTTGTTGAGAAGTGTTCATGGAAACTTCCAAGGCATAAGTTTACTGCAAGCTCATCTTTTAATTGTCTGTCTATTCTGAACCCTCACTCGGTAACAATTCGGAACCTCCGTCGTGTGTTATAGGTTTTGCTGCACGTGTAATCGTGTAACTGCACTTTGCTCTGTCTTATCGCTGTTTCCTGTCTTAACACGCTCATTCCTATGATCTCGTCATACACTATGTCGTTTCGCGCTGTTTGCGTGGACGACGCTGTTCAACTTTTACATGCTACGTTATTCTACACAATTCTAAATCCCTACTAAACCCATTACTTTCTAAATATTAACGTCATGTTTAACGCATCTAATAAAATTAAAACTATTTTATTGTACACATTCTAGGAAGCTGTATTTATATTATACGCTATCGTGCGTGCTTTGTCGTCACTTTTAGCACGTTGTATTAATTGTCTGTCGGATCGACTGAGTTTGCATCGGGTCCTGTCGAGCATCGAATGGGGCATGTTTTCGGGCTGTAGTATGGCTTTATCCTCTTGACGTTTATGACATCCTCTACTAGCTTGACACCTTTACCTTTCTTCAACATAACTAGGTAGTTTAGGTCCGAAATGCGCTTTGTTATCTTGAACGGCCCCTGCCATCTCATTATTAGTTTCTCCGACTTTCCTACTTTTCGTGTTGGGGTGTATATTTTGACCAACTGACCGACCGTGTAGGTTACTGGTCTGTGTGTTTTGTCGTATCGGGTTTTCTGCTGTTTCTGTGTTTCCGTGATTCTATCGATTGCTAGCTTTCTCGCTAAATCGAGATCTTTCATCACTTGGGCTGCCTCTAGGTTTAAATCTAACCCTTGCCTTAGGCTCGCGTCGAGCGGTAGTTTTGCTTGACGACCGTACATGAGATAAAACGGTGTGAAACCTGTCGTGGCATGTTTACTGGTGTTGTACGCAAAAGTTACAAATTGTACATGGTCTGCCCAGTCCTTCTGCGTTCTGTCGCAATACATCGATAATGATTGAATTATCGTACCATTGAATCTTTCTACTAGACCGTCGCATTGGGGGTTGAATGCACATGTAAGAGTGCTTTTTATACCTAACCCCTGCAAAATATCTTGTAGAACACAACTTCTGAAACAAGGACCTCTGTCGCTCAGTAATTCGCCGAATAGCCCGTGTTGACATACGATATATTTGAGTATGAACTTGGCTACTTCAACGGCCGTGCCTGTTTCGAGGCTGTCCGTTATCGCGTACCGTGTTGTGTATTCGGTGCAACAGACTATCCATTTTTTCTTTGTTGACGACTCGATCATGGGTCCTATGAGGTCAATGGCCCATCTATGCCCTATCTGTCCCACTGGTATGGGTTGTAGTAGTCCCGGGGTTTTCTGTTTTGGTGATTTTCGACTTTGACACACCGTGCATGTTTTTGTGTATGACTCTGTGTCTTTCGCCATGTTGTCCCAATAGTATCGCTCTTTGAGTTTGCCTAATGTTTTTGCGAAACCGAAATGTCCTCCTCCTGTTTTGTCGTCATGCAATGACCATAGTATCTCATAGCGTAGGCTTTTCGGTATAACCAGCAGAAGTTGGGAATCTCCTGGTTTAGCGTAATTTTTCCTGTACAGTATGTTGTTCTGGATTGTGTAACTGCGTGTTTGACGACGTATCTTGGCGTCGGCGTTATTTGGATCGTTCATAGCATCCTTCAATTCCTTCAGGGCCTCGTCCCTGTCCTGTAAGTTCGCAATGTCCTGCAGTTGTAATGCCATGATTTTGTCATCGTGAGCCTCATCGTCTATCAATACTCCACGGTTCCCGTCGTCTAATGGACTTCGACTTAGGCAATCAGGAGCCTCGTGCAATCGTCCAGACTTATGATGGATTGTGAAGTCGTGATCCTGCATCAGAATACACCATCTTGCTAGGCGTCCCGATGACTCCTTGGAGTTACGGAGAAAACATAAGGAATGATGATCTACTATGACTTTGAACTTGTTGCCATAGAGATATCTTCTGAAAACTTTGAGTGCGTAGATAACAGCTAAACATTCCTGGTGTGTCGTATGATAACGAGTTTCTGCGTCCGACAGTTTTTTCGAGGCATAAGCTATAGGGTGCAACACACCGTTAAACTCCTGTTGCAGAATGCACCCTACACCGTATTGACTTGCGTCGGTGTGCACTTCTATTGGGTTTCCCGATTTGAAGTGACGTAAGATTGGAGCCGTTATCAGGTTTTGTTTTAACGTTTGGAACTCCTTCTCATGTTCTTCGGTCCATTCGAACACATCGTCTTTTTTGGTTAACATGGTTAAGTTCCTGCTTTTCTGTGCAAAGTTTTCTACGAACTTCCTGTAATAGGAGCATAACCCTATGAAGCTTCTGACCGTCTTGACATTGTGGGGTTGTGGGAACTCTTTCACTGCCTTAATTTTGTCTTCACATGTGCCTATGCCTTCTGGCGTTACTCTGTAACCGAGCATGGATATTTCTTGGTAAAGGAAAGAACATTTCTTCGGATTAAGGCTGAGTTTTGCCTCTTTGAACCTGTCAAGTATGTTGCGTAGGCGCATAAGGTGTGTATCGAACGTTGGTGCCATAATCAGTACGTCGTCCAAATAGACTAGACATTCACTCCAATTCAACCCCGCCAATACATCTGACATTATTTCCATAAAAACCCCACTGCTTGGTTGTGCCCCAAATGGTAGAAAGTTCCATTGGTATAAGCCAAAAGATGTTATAAACGCGGTGATCTCCTTACTGCGTTCTGTGAGTGGAATTTGCCAATATCCGGAGAATAGATCGAGCGACGAGAAATATCTGCTACCGTCTAATGCGCTCAAGATGTCGTCTATGATTGGTAAAGGATAAACATTCGTTTTTATCACTTTGTTGACCGCCCGGTAGTCGCAACAGAACCTGTACTCTCCCGACTTCTTCTTCACTAGTACTACCGGTGACGCATAACTTGACCGTGACGGCGTGATGATCTTATTCTTGATCATGTTGTCCACCTGCTCCCTAATGACTTGAGCCTCCTTCTGTGACGTCCTGTAAGGTGGCCTCTTCACGGGTCTGGTGTCAAGTAGCTCGAAGTCACATGCATTCGTTTTTGACTTCCCCAAATCAGCTGTCGAAGTCGCGAATTGTTCGGCGAAGTCCTGTAATAAATCGATCACCTTCTCTTGCTGTTCAGCCTCCAGTTTTGGATTTATGTCCAGGTCGACTAATTCATTTGTTGAATGTCTGAAAACTCCCGTTCTTTCCTCCGTGGTTCCTTCCATTATGTTGACGGCATGTGACTCTTGTGTCTGTCCGTTACTGCCGTCGTATATCTCCAGGATCTCATGTATTTCTCCCAGTTCGAATCCTTTGTTTAGACTTCTGGTAATATGCGAGGTATTAGCTATTTGCATCTCCTGAAATGTAGTCGGGGTGAACAGTGCACACGGTGTCAATAGTTTCTTGTTGCGGAATAATACACCATTTGGTATAAACAGAACTGTCTCATCTGACAGCTGTTTTGACGTTTCTACCTTACACATAACTTTTGTGTTGCCCTGTATGGTGATAGCCTCTGTTGTGCATAGTCGACAAGGACTGTCGACGTCCTCTAGTAGTATTTGCGTTATCTCCACGAAGTCGTGATTGTGGCACGTAACGTCATCTGGATTACCATGCGTGTATTGTATAGTCACCGTTAGATTGTTGTGTCTGAAGTGTACCTCCCTTTTTAACAAGTCAAATTGGGCGTCTCTTCCTACCCAGAAATCTAAACCTAGCAACGCTGGTGTTGCCAGATCGTGTATTGCTACCATCGGTATTTGGAAGGACACGTTACCTAATTCTATACTGACGAGGACTTCTCCTGCGGCTTTCATACGTGAGCCATTTGCTGCTGAAAAGATCATGCCTACCAGACTAGTGTGCTTGAGATGACCTACCAATCTTTCATCGATGCACGAGACTGCTGCTCCTATGTCAATTAATGCGTTGATTGACTTGCCTTCTATCGTCGTATTCGTGTGCATTAGCTTGGCTGGTCGAATCAAATCAATATGTATCTCTACTGGTTGAGGCTGATTATCTTCTTGTACACTCTTGACTTGTGTGTTTCCTTCCTCCATGTCGTCATCCATCCTGTGCTCGTTCGGTGCAGGGGTGTGATTGATGTTGTTTCCCCGCGGTGCGTTACCCTGTTTTACGCCCGTGGTTGATCGTTTCCCGAACTTCTCCCTTGACTGCGTGGTATTGCTTGTCTGGCTATATCCAAAGAAGGGCACTGGTTGGTTGCGTGACATCTCTCTTGACACAGTATGCAATAGGGTAGCTGACGTTGATATGCATCTCTGTAGTAGTCGTGTCGTTGCTCCGCTTGCCGTTGTTGTTGTTGCCGTGGCCGTTGTTGTTGTCGTTGATTGCCAAAAGAGTTGTTTGACCGTCTCAGGTTTTGGTTGTTGTTGTACCCCTGACGATAGTTCGACTTTTCTTGCGGTGCAGAGTGTACTTGTCTGACGTCTCGAGTCTGGTTGACAGCGTAAGTGGAGAATGTGCAAGGCGTGCAGTGTCCGTGACATATGTTGTGTTGATTAGACTGCACAGCTGATGTCATAGCATTGACTTGTTGATGTTGATTTTGTACCGAGAGCATTGCTGTCAATTGTTGTTGTAGATTCTTCAATTCGGTTTTGAAATCGTTTTTCAGTTCACTTCTTAATTCATCTAATACCGTTGCTTGCATATTGCTCGATCGATCACGCTGATAGTCTTCACGCACCATCCTTAATCTGTTGTCGTGTTGTCTAAGATGGAAACTGCTTTCTTTTGCTCTGCTCACGTTCTTGCGTAGTTGTTCCATTGTGTTGTTATCGTGCATTGTCACTCTATCGAGTATATCTGTGCGTAGACCTCCTAATATACGGCGCACTTTTTCCTTTTCCGTCATAACTGGACTGAGCTTATCACATAGCATTTCGACGTCAAACACATAATCTTCAACTTCTTCGTCGTCACGTTGTAGTCGGCGTCTTAATTTTTCTTCTAGCTTCGCGATTTCGTGGTCACCGCTAAGACACTTGAGTAGACTTTCTTTCACAGTGGCGTAAGGCAGTGGTGCTATCTTTCCTCCCTCCTGTACCGATCGTTCATGCTTCTTTTCTATTTCCTGTAAGCGTCGGCCGTGGCTTCCCCGAAGGTAATATTTGAGCTGATTGTTCTTGTCGTCGTCCGTCCATTTGTTTGCTTTCGCGACGATGTCGAAGTCTTTGAGCCAGTCTTCGATATTATCCCGCCTGTCGTCGAACCTCTCTGCTTGAAGAAACGTGAATGGGAACATCGTGTACTCCTTCTCTGTCGTTATAATCGGTGTTAAAACACTACCCACGCTGCTGTCCCGTTTACGAAAATGTGAACGTAGAAGCTGATGCTCTGGCGATAAATTACGTAGTCGGCGACTTGTGCGTAGGTTCTCTAGACTGTTGTACGCCCTGTTGTAGATGAATGAACTATCCTCTAATCCTGCTTGTCCTGGATTCCCTACTGTTTTGACTACAGTTTCTTCACCTTCTTCTGGTGTGTCGCTATCGCTATCTATTACTGTATACCTCGGTTTTGGTGTGGGTTTGAAGAACACGTCAAGATCGGCTAATTCGTTAGGTGTTAAATGTAAGTCCGGTGAAGGAGAACGTGCGTCAAACTGCGTATTGTCAATTTCCCTTGCTGCAATGCTATCTGTCTGTTTTGTGTTATTTGTCAGTGTAGCTGTGCCCTGTACGACGCCATACTTGTTCCTCAAACATAAGTCTACCTTAATATTTCTATGTGACATTTGATAAAACTCTGACCTGTGTATACATGTATCGCATTTGATTTCTCATGCTAGAGCAAGCACTTATTTATTAAACTACCACACTTCCCCAACAAAACTTGCATAGGAAAAAAAAAAAAAAATGACTTTTGCGTTGGGATTTACTTATTCCCGCCGAATGTCAAAACTGCCCTCAGCACCTCGACTAATTGTCAAATCTAGTGCTCAGCACCTCCACCAATTGTCACGAAGATAAGTGGTTTCTAAATTATTATAGGTTAACTTGTAATACCTACTTATAATCAGTGAAGTGGGAAATGTAACTCATACTTGTGGGAGCTTGGATTAGGTATCGCTTGGCATGCGAAAAGGAAGGTGGTCATCCTAGATTGACTATTATCGGGGATACTATCTGATGGAATTAGACACAGTCCTTGGAATAACTAACATTGATTTATTGGAGAACGAAGATGGTGCAAATGCTGAGCAAGCATTTGCGTAACAAGAAGTTACTGGTGTTGACACGTATACCATAGTAATGTCTGCTAACCAAATAACCCTTCCAAAATAATTATTAGTAAAAATAGTTATTTAACATTATACTCATCGAGCGGTTGATCTGCTCCATACAAGACGTGCGCCGAGTTATTGATTGTAGGGGGGGGGGGGGCGGGGGGGGGGGGGTTTTGGGTGGGGGGGGTTGTTTTTTTGGGTTGGGGTGGGGGGGGGGGGGTTGCCCTATAAAATAACACCCGGGCCCCAATACAAAGAATGTATTCTTGAAGTTTAATTTAAATTTTAGGATTATCACAACTTGGTTTATAAACCGATTTAGCTTGGTTTTTTAGGGTTTTGTTTAAATTAAATCCCCCAAAAAAATTAAAACAAAAATTTTTTTTATTGGAAAAAATTTAAACGTAATTTATGGGAAAACCAAAGGGAATTGTTTTTTTTTTTTATAATTTTTCAATTCAATTTCCCCGTTCAAATTTAAAAAAAACGGGTTTTGAGTTTAAATCAAAAAATTTTACATATTAAACCATTTAAACCTCACTTTAAAAAGGAAAACCCTGGAAAAAAAACCCCGGGGAGTTTTCCTTTTTTAAAAAATTAAGGGGGCCGGGGGGTTTGGGAAACCCTTTTCCCCCTTTTTGGCAAAAATTTTAAAAAACCCCCAAAAAACGGGGAAATTTTTCCCCAAAAAAAGAAAAAACAAACGGGGTTTAAAAAAAGAAATAATTTTTTTTAGAAAAAAAACATCTCACACCACACGTGCACCTTTACATGATGTGATCCGGTGTTCTGGGGATGAGTGAGTATAGGTAGATGCCTCTCAGGCGTGTTACCTATACCGTTTGTCACTCTGATAAGGTGTCGCGCAGCTGTATTATGCTGAGTGACAGTTATCACTTGAGGTCGTTGTCGTTGTTCTAATAAGTAAGGTGACAGCTAGGTTAGGCATGGCCGTGACAATATGAAACAAACTATTATTCACATTGTCATTGATTTGAACGCTAATTGGATGAGGAACAACGAACAGAGGACATTAAAGTATACATTTCGTTGAGTATCAAGATGAAATGTGTTGCAAGTTGCAAGTGCAGCAGGTTGCACTATATAAATATACACCAGGGCCCAGATTCACAAAGAATGTATCTCTTAGAACGTTCTAAATTATAACAGTTTTAGGACTTATCACCAGACTTGGTTATAACTCGTATTCTAGAAAAATTTCAAGCAAAAGTTTTAATAATAGTTTGTTCTAAAGTTATCACCGGTCTTGACTGGAATTTAGTGGAGATACAACACTCACCTCGCAATTGATTTCGATGATTTTGGATAATTGTTCTCACTCAAATTCACTCAGTATCAAGTTTCGAAGAAAAAGATGAATGTTGGGAGAGCTTGGAAGTGAAGACACGATTCTATTTTCAATTATTATATTAATTATTCTATCCTAGCCTCACATTTGAGAAGTTCGACTGACAGCTGACAGAATTGGCGGTAAACAAAATGCAAAGCCTTCTTGATGATCAACATCAACAAGATTCACAGGGTGGATTGCAAGAACCAAGTTTAACCCCGGTCTACTTTAAAGTAGACCGGGGTTAAACTTGGAGACGGCGTCTAATTAGGCCGGGGTTTAAACTTCGTTCTTGCAATCCACCCACAACGATTAGAAGAAAACAAACGTAGAAATATGTAGAACATTTTATTCTTTCATTTTGATTTTAAATATTATCTTGTTGTAGAAAACCAATAATTGATGTTCATATATGCGTGGTTGACAGTTGAAAACAATGACGTCACAAGGTCACGGCACGGTAAGTTGGGGTTAAAGTAAACACGAAGATGAAATATCCTTAAAATTCTTTGTGAATAGGGTTTAAAGATAAAACCGTGATGAAGTTAGAGCGTGTTATCTCGGTTTTAACTTATAACGGTTTAGGCGCTAAAATGTTTTAAGATCAAATCCTTTGTGAATCTGGGCCCTGGGCCCTGGTAGGGTTAAACCAAAGTGGTTAGATTAGTAATCTAACCTCCTTGGGTTAAACACGTTTGAAGTTTTCCAAGGTATGTATACAGTATACATGTAGATTGAGATGACAGAATATTTTTCATTCTAGATTCTCATTCTTCTATGCTCCAATCACAACGCTTATATTGCGTTTTCCTTGTATTTTGTTATTTTGGTATATAATACCCTTCTTCTTTCTTTCCTCCGAGTATAACTATGAATGGTGCACAAGCTTGACCTGTTTGCAGCGAGATCTGTATCGTAACCCGCCAGATAGGGTTATTCGATTGTTCGGCCGGCCGCCGGGGGCGCGCGTTACATGCCACAACACGCTTCCTTGTACAGCCTTCACACAGTGGCGAGCTCCTCAATCAAACAGGTCAATATTGTGTGAGAGTTGGTTGATCTTCATAGTATGTAAAATATGTATACAATTTGTCAGACCCACAAAGTGAGCAATGCGTATTGTTTTTGCAATAGATGTGGGTTTAATAACGCACATTTAATTACTAATTTGATTTGTATCCTCAATAGTTTTTTGATTCGAGGTTTTACTATGTTATCAACCAGAGTTGGAACCAATAGAAATGTATCCTTTCATTTTCATTGCTGTTTTACAGAAAACTAAAATAATTGACAATACAAAATTCCTATCAAAAAAATACGAATTTCGATTCCTATCAGTCCGATTATATGTTTGAAATGTTCACTGTTCATGTATTTTGTTGATAGCTATGGCGGGTAGAAAACTTGATATCAGAGTATTGTGATGAGCGTTGTCAACGCAACAGTTTTATCAGAAAAATATGTTTTCAATTGCCGACATGTAAATATTGTGAATGTTTTAATTATGAACAAATTTGAATATTTTACTACTCACCATGTAAACAACTATAATGTACAAGAAACCAGCATTTTGCATTGATTAACTAATCAGGACTGGAGATAGGCCTAACTGTTTAGTAAAAAATGACTACGCCAAAAAAATGTAGCATTATTTTTTAATTTTTTTTGATCATTAATTTTTTTGGCATTGAATTATTTTTGTATGATTTCATAATATTCTCCCAATACAACGGAAAAAAGTTATAGTAAAATAACTTCATATATTTCAATTAATTTGAGATCTGCACTTTTTACCCATGTTGGGCTGGGAGTACCCCCCCCCCCCCTTATCATTGTGACATCGAGTGACATGATGATACATAGTATTCATTGGACTATTTGTTGTGGTGAAAAACTGGCGAGAAATCACTTCACACTTCATTTGAAGATGAACACATGGCTGTCGAAGAGTCCTAGTAGGCCTATGGGCGAGGGGAAAGAAGAGAAGAACAGACCACGTACGCCTCTGCCAACAAACTGCATACACTATATGCAGAACTATACGGAAAACATATTTTAAAGTTCGAATTTTGTTGCTTGGAATTCGAATTACCGAGGGTTTACTGTAGTGTAACCAAGTAAACTGGTATTTGAATGTAGATTTATTTGTTTTTTACTTGAATGAAACAACGAAACCAGCTCAGCGCTCTTCTATCCCCTTTCCCATAATGAAAACACGAGTCGTCGAGTGGAGGAAAAAACATAGAAAGATCGGTTACGCAAATTGAAAACCTAGCAGTTAGAATCTTTCGTTTTTCATCAACACGGATCCCTGAAGATGACATGTGCTATCTTGTCGAAACGTCGGAACAACGGATCTTTTCAGATCCAACAATTTTATTCTAAAGAGCAAACGTGGATGTCCCGAGAAAAGAGTTCAACATCTACATTCGACCGCGAGAACATCCGAAACAACACATATATATATATATATATATATATATATATATATATATCGGGCCTATATATATATATATATATATATATATATATATGTATATATATATATGTCAAAGATACATCTCGACCGGAAATCGAACCATAAGAATAATATCTCGGTAGCTCAGTGGGAGAGCAGCGGCCGGCAATCTAAAGGTCCCGGGTTCGATTCCCAGTCGAGACGTATCTTTCACGACATGGCTAAAATATCCCACACATCTCGATATTAGATCGTAAATATATATATATATATATATATATATATATAAACTTAAAATTTTATCTCGCTTATTTTATCTAACTTTTCATACAACGACAATTTCTTACTTTTATCAATAAAGTTATATAAAAATACATATTTCATCAATATTGTATACTAACAAAATTATTTTCGAAACATTTTCAGAAAACTGCGGCTGTGAAAGTTCAAAACGTAGAAGCTTACAGGCTTATACTACGAACCTCATATAAAAAAAAATGCTAAGCTCCACTCTGAATATTGGTTAAAATGTATCAAGTTTGTTGAGCAGTCGAGTTGCTATTGGTTTCAAGTTCAACAAGTCGATTGAGCTATGTGATGCAGGCGGCGGTGGCACGAGGTGCTGTAATTGGACGCGTGGGCCAGCTGATTGGCTGTAAGCCTGGCTGTCACTGGTCGGATTGGGAGGGGGGGGGGGGGTTGGCATCCCCCTAAGAGAAAAGGTGGCAAACACCATCCCCCCTAAAATAATGTTTTTTTTAATATTCTATTTTTATATTTTTCTCACGTGTCTTAAAACCGATACCATTCCAGTTATTAGTTTTCTTCTTATATAGTATCTTGCTAATTAATTGTTAGTTTATTAACACAGTTGTTTTGAAACCAAGCGTTTTACTCACGTAATCTGCGTGTATTTACATTTACAGTAATTACATGAGCGTAGCGAAGATTTTCACTCAAGTCTTACGGAGCTTTGTCTGTCTGTGTGTTTAGTTTGTAAACACTGCACAGGTCGCGCAGGGTTTGACCGATCGACATGAAACTTTTTTTTTATATGCAAACTAATCCAACTTAGAACTGTATAGTTTTGAGGTCTGATCGGTTGGACCATTTTTGAGAAACATCATTTAGAAGTTTCTAAAAACCCCACAAGATTTGGCTGAGCGGAAAAAATTGGAAAAAAAATCTCTCCAATACGATTCAAATTTTCCACAAATGTGAACACAAAAATAATATACATGAATAACTAGGAAAACGCCTTATATGCGTTGTGAGATGAGCTTAGAAGTATAGAAATGTAGAATTAAGAACGTTTTGTTAGCTCAATGCACATATACAGGCCATGGATCACTTCAAAAGTTAAAAAACCGCGGCTGCCTGTTGGTATATGAACCTTGGTTTCCAAACAATTATACCAGTGCCTTCTTCATATCCATCACAGATTTTAAACGTTTTAATTTATTGGTGACACTTGTTGCTCACATTTAATAGTTTCTTTAATTGCTTTCTTAATTGCTTTTAATGATGTGTAAAAAAGTACATTTAAAATGAGTTTTCTTCGTTGTTTCACATCCGATTGTCTCACAAATCGCTTAAATTATGTATGATAGATCTTTCCACATTCAGTATAAATTTGAGAGCTTTTGGAAAATTTTGGTTTTCCAAGTATTTCTCCCCGGCCTATTCATATGGGGGATTTCCATACTTTCCAAATTTTTTCCGGAGACACCGTTTGACCGATTTTTCTGAAAAACAATCCCAACCTATTCTGGTATAACAACAATTTGGGAAAAAAGTTTCGAGTTGATTGAAACTTTTTCCTGACCTGTATGCCGCGTACAAAATTAAACACACACAAAAAAAAATAAAAAAAACATAAAAACCAAGCCCAAAATTTTTCGGTATATGGAATGAAAATCTTCGCTACGCTCACCTAATAAATGCATTCTATTCATCGGAAAGATAGAAATATTAGTTGAAAAATGATGCATTGTCGAAGTCACGGCTTTCTAGATTCATTGACATCGGATGAAATTCATTTCAAATGATCAAGGTTTGTAGAGTTTTCGATTATACTTTATATAGACATCTCGCTCATCGTAGCGCTCATCCTGCGTTTGCCTAGTTTATAAAATACTTAAATACCACCCCCCCCCCCCTCATTTATCCTTTTAGCGCTTCCTTCTGTGACTCGAGTTACCATCCCCCCACATGAGAAATGTCCCAATTCGACCACTGCTGGTTGCCACACGGAAGTGCTCACCTGTAGGGTGAACGAGTGCAGAGCGAGGAAATGAAATCTGTTGGGAACAATTTTATAGGCTAAGACCCTTGTATTTTAGAAGCATGTTTTCGATGTAACAAACTGACGTTCTTACTTTCCTTGTGTTCTGGTTTTTCTGTATCGTCCGATGAGCCCGACTAAAACCATGCACTGACACCTCAATACAAATCAGCATTCAACTGATACTATTTAATGAAAGTGTAATTCAGTACTTTCAATTGAATTAATCAAATGTAATTAATTTGTCACAAATATAATACATACATATGTAGGCCTATATATATATATATACACCTCCCCTTATATACACACACACACACACATATATATATATATATATATATATATATATATTATAGGCCTATATATACAGTGGTTGATTTGTGCCGGAACGCAGCGGAACAGTGTTCCGGTTCCATTTTGATAACCGGCACGCACGTTCTCGTTTAAAAATGATATAAAATCAATAGCACGGTGGTTTCTCAAGCATTCACTAATAATTCCGCCATGCAATATAGTTTTTTTACAAATGTATGAATATTTTCCTATTCTGAGAGCTTTCTTCGTTATTATTTGTTATGAACTAGGAAAACGCGTTATGTGTTTCCGCGTTGATGGATGAGCTAATAAGAATGAAACTGAACTATTTCAAAAAGTTAAATCAAGTTGATGTTTTGACGGCATTCAAATTAAAAATTAATGTTTTCATTCGGTTGATTTATTTCGTAGACTATTCTCATCATGAAGGAAATATTAGATGCAATCTAAGATACAATATATACACCTTGAGATCCAATTATATTCATTACTCATTCTAAATAATATCTTTGATAATAAAGAAGGCTTTGTTTTAATAGTTCTTCAATAATTGGTGACACTTGTTGCTTGGATTTAAATGGTTTTCTTAATAGCTTTGAATGATGCACAAAAATGTCATTATATAATTTTTTATATCTAAACGACTGATTGGATTCCAGTGAAAGTTTGGAATCATGTGTATCATTATTATATTGAAATTCGGTGAAAATTTTAATTTTTTTGAAGGACATTTTTTGTACGAAACTTTTTCTCCGGCTTATTCTTATGGGTAATTTGGAAAATGGAAAATTAGTTTTCTCAGAAGTGGTGCAATCGATTGCGCATAAAAATCAATGAGATTCAATCCAGATGATGACACTTGGGCTTGCCAAGTTTCAATTGAATTTAAATTTTCGTTTGACCTGTAGAGCGCGAACAAAAAAAAAAAAAAAAAAAAAAAAAAAAAAACATGTACATTTTTTTCGGGTCAAGTGTAATTGAGTCTTCGCTTCGCTCATCCAATAACTATTGTTCAATAACGATGATTATAATTTCAAATACACTCTTCGGAAAAGTTTGGAGATAATATGGAGATAATTGTAAGAATTCAATGAATTTATCATTTGAAGTTGAAATGAAATAAAAATAATGATAAGAAATAGTGTATGCTCAACTAATGCCCGTTATTACCAATTCCAGTTAGCAACTTTATCTGCGAGTTTCGAGAACAATTAGCTATGGGTAAATAACCGTGGTGATAAACACTTCAATACTCCCACGTCGGTAACTCAGTCACGAAGTTGAAATATTTTCATTATGAAGAATGGATAATTAGATTTTCTTTGATATTTTTACATTTATGCATGAGTATTTATACTTGAAAAGTGATATTATAAAACAATACAGAATATATGGACCCCTCTACAAGAAAACAAGCAGCGAGACGTGCGGTTACATTGCATACACAGCAGGCGCGGTGTGAACAAAGCAAACATTCACAAACAGCACAATCACGTTCAACAAATCCACCTTGACCACACATACAGGCCTGTATGGAGATTTAGACTAATTTCAGCTGTGGGTATATAGGCAGGCTTATGGCATAAAAATACAACTTCAATACAACAATGGTGAACAGCTCTGAGATAACAGACCAGTTGATCTTTTTAATAATGTCTGGGATTATTTCTGTTCTAGATTTGAGGGATATCCCGAAGCTCCCGAAGAAAGATACTCAAAGAAGAGGATACGCGTGAGCCATTGTAATACTACGACTGCGTTTGAATGTTTTGCAGTAAAATTGCTGTATTTAATTCAGAAAAGTATTTTAATTTTATAAAAGTCTGTAGAAGATGAGAATCCGTGGTGATGTGAAAAATACATTGTTTTACAACAACAAATTGTAATCTTTTTCCTCTATATGTATATGTATATATATATATATATATATATATATATATATATATATATATATATATATATATATATGTGTGTATATATATATATATATATATATACACACACATATTACGTATATATATATATATATATATATATATATACACACACATATTACATATATATATATGTATATCTGTTTCTACTTGATTTGCGTCGTGAGTATTCTGAACAATTGTTATCCGCATGTGTTGAAGTTGTCGTAGCTCGATGTACTGGTGAAGTTCATGATCGCTTGTGTCTGTAAGTCCCCCTGGCGGACAACTTGTTCCCTTCCGAGTAACAGATACGTTTCAAGCAAGAATAATACTGGAACAGAACCGTTGTGTACTCTATCTGATGTATCGATTTCTTGCCAACATCGTGTATATGTGTAAGCACTCTTCTATTGATTCGTTTTGAAAATCCAGAGGTTCAAAGTTGTTAAGTCTTAAAGTTAAAAGTTTCAAGATAATGGGAAGAATTCGGTCGTGTCATTCTCAGTATTAACCTTAGCGGAAGAGGAAAACCAGTAGGCCCTCCTACCACTAAAAAAAGTTCTGTCAGGACTCAGGACTAGGCAGGAATCGAACCTCGGTCCCCTGAATGACGGTCTAGTATGCTAGCCACTTGACCACTCGTGCTCGATGTGAGAGAAGTGTCGAGAGGTCACGACCACTTCCTTCCCATGTCGTATGCAACCATCATAAACTATTCGCCCGACGCATAGATGTTATAGTTATTATATAGATGGTCGTAAAACATCAATAAAACGACATTTTGAGAACATTATTCTTATCATTTTTTTTCATATTTTTTGTTACAATTTCAGTTTGATGCACCATTTTATTCGCATAATTTCGGAGTACTAGGCCGGGGCGAGGCGAACGCAGAATAGGCCCCCGTGTGTTTTTTGTATAATAGATGAAGTCACTCGAGAACTCATCCACATCTTGAACTCTACACACCTAGGTTGAAGCTGTCAAGTCTACAAAGCCGTGACTCACTGTGTGCATGGCGCTGAATATAGAATAACTCCTACATATTCATACAGTCGTCCGTTGAGTTCTATTCATTCAATCATCATTTCATCCGAAGTCGCTGACGGCTCGATCTCAACGAGACTCTATAATCATGTGTAGCGTCTATTATTCAATGATTATGATTATTGTTCGCTTAACGACCCCACCACCAGGTTATACGGGGGTACGAATGAGCAGGTGATTATGAAACTATGAAGTGATGATGAGTGAAAGGACGTTTACAAAAACCCATGCCTTATGCGGGATTCGAACCCACGCCCAACGGTTCGCTTCAGTGTCTGAAGCGTGCCTCAACTGACTGAGCTAACGAGGGCGGCCTATTATTCAAACTTTGGAAAAATTTTAGAGAGAAAATACAAATATAATTTTGTATTTTTCTACAAAACTGACTCGAAATATACCAAACTCTTGACTGGTTCCAACAATGCCAGGTCGGGGGTGATCTACCAGTACCCAGATTGTATGGGGCCTTCCGTAGATTCTAGCCTCCTGATCTTTCATAACGCATTATCTTGATCACAAGTTATCTTATCTTAATTTCCCTTTTATCTTATATCTACCAAAACTCGCTATTCTTCTGGTGTCTTTCCCACAATCTAATCTCATCCACATCTGCATACTCTTCTTTTCTCTGTTCTTCACGTCACATATTCTTATGTACGTTCATTTATCTCATGATCTTCCAATTTCTCTTTTCTATGAAATTCTTTTCATATTGTATTTCGGTATTTCCTTCTGTTCCGAGAACAAAATCAGATTGTGATGATGAAATGAAATGGAACATCATGCTTCCTGTTTCTCGGAAATGATGAAGTTCTATGGGAAACACTTGCAAATTCTGTTTGTCACATAACTTGTACTTCTCAGTCATTCATTCATTTTTCATTTTTGAATCATTTTATTCTTGTTATACAACACAATTTCACATACTGGTACATAGTTAAATATGGTGAACTCATCATTCAGCTGTAAATGATCATTTACATATATTGATACAACAAGAAACCCGCGTAAGAGACGAACTCTTGTGTGCGGGCTGCCTGGAAGAATTATATGCGCAGGAGGAAATATAAGTGAATAATTATATGAAAATTACAGCTGGCAAAACAAGTTTTCTTGATAATAATAATAATAATAATAATATTAAGTTGCACAGTGCTGAAAATCAATAAATAATACAGTAAAAAAGATCGAAAAGAAGGTTAATTATTATTGGAAGAATTTATATGGAAGTTATACATGACTATTAATTGGTGCATATGTGAGATGATCATTGATACCATGAATATATATTGATTATATGATCGATATTGATCATGTTTCAAATGGAAATGAATATATATTTATGAATATGTGATTAAATGAGAATAGTATGATATGACAACAGAACAATTACAGACAACAAAATCTCCAGTCATTTCCAATCATTCAACAGGTCCTACTAGACGTGTCTCGAGCTACTCACGCCAACAACTGGAGCCAACATTAAACTGAAAGTGAAATAAAAACTTCACACTTTCATCATATAGGCCCTATATTCACAAAAACAACAATAGACGAAGAATTATACCATAAATAAATGATAAAAACGTCCACTTGTATATCATAGACTAATTATTATACTCAAGACATTTAATATAATGTTAAAACTAGAATCATTTACCTGCCCCCTCCCCACACACCTGGCCCACTGGTTCTCGTCTCACCAGCTAGGAGCGCACGAGGAATCCGTTTGGCAGGAGGGATGACCCCCCCTGAACTCAAGGTCGGTAAGCTGTGTGGGCACATGGATGCGCCCCAGGCTCATTGAAGTATAGGCCTTCGGTTAAATTGAGTCTTCGCTTCGCTCGCTCGTGCATTACAAACCGTGGTGTAGCTTACTACACATTTATACATTATTTTTTCATTTTTTTGGGTACGGAATTTTGAACAATTATTATCTGCATCGATTACAGTGCTACCATTTTATTTTCAGATACCGGTAACCCGAAGCCTGTTGTTCTCTCCTAATAAGCTTTTAAGTGGAAGTTTCGACTTGACAACACGATTTCAACGAAGATGAGTTTATACATTACACTTTGCAATCAATGTTTGAGTTTCTAGCAATTGAAGTTTCCAGCGTAAGAAATTGATTTTGTAGCTTACTGTTGGTGTTATGTGAAGTGATTCTTGCACGTAAGGATTATGCTGTATTATTACAAGTAAGTTATACCGAGACACGATGGCAACAACCAAGATATAACCTCAATTGTAATCTGAGCTACAAGAGGGCCAGTCAGACATAGTGAAACGTAACATAGTAGAAAGTTAGAAACATAGTGAAACGTAACGTACGTAGAAACATAGTAATAACATAGTACAAGTGAAACGTGGGGTTTTCATACAGAAACCGTATACATGATTATTGATCAAACTCACGAGTTTTCCTGATCTCTCTAATAGCAGTGTTCCATCTCTCATCCGGCACGAGTATAATTCTACCTTAACCAAACAAAGTCTTGCCATGTGCTGTGATTACCTTCGCGTGCTTCGCGTGCTTCGCGGAGACAGGCACAACCTCGACATTCTATCAGCAAGATGGAGAAGAAAATAAATATATAGACCGATGTATATATATATATATATAGGCCTATATGATAATTAAACTTTTTCGATACGATCCAATATCGAGATGTGTGGGATATTTTGACCATGTCGTAAAAGATACGTCTCGACCGGGAATCGAACCCGGGACCTTCAGATTGCCGGTCCGCTGCTCTTCCACTGAGCTACCGAGATATCACTCTTGTAGCTCTAAGTATTGCCATGACATAAGGGTAATATCTCGGTAGCTCAGTGGGAGAGCAGCGGACCGGCAATCTGAAGGCTCCGGGTTCGACACCCGGTCGAGACGTATCTATTACGACATGGCTGAAATAAAGAATAATATATATATATATATATATATATATATATATATATATATATATATATATATATATATATATATATATATATATATATATATATATATATGAATATATATATTTTAAATATCCATTTGAATATATTGAAATAATGTTATGGCAACAGACCATTCATTTGAAATATGATAATCGAACATATAAAATGTGCACTCGTATAATATCTACATCCGTAATGAATCGAAGTGTTGGTGTGTACTCACGATGGTGTATACGCCGCACGCGAAGCTGCCCCTGCGCACGGACCGCCAACAACAGCACGACTGGAGCACCGCCATGTGCGCGCCAACTGACACTTCACTGTTCAAGATACGCGAGCGGTCACTGTTCACTGGTTTCACTTTTCAACACTGCTAAACGCTGTTTACACTGAATGCGACTCGTAAAGTAACAATAGAATCATGAATACAACACGCCCGACAAATGGTTGTATGAACTGGTCAACAATGGAATATTTTAATAAATGACATTGTAGAAAATATGCGGTTGGTTCATTTTGTGATTTTTTGCTAGTTTCACTTTTTAACAGTAGGGGTATACTGTACCTGTAACTTGTACTGTCGTATCATTTCGTTTCGAATAAGACCAAGTAATCGGTAATGCATTACATTTCCGTCCCCGATTAACTTGGTTGTCGGTGGTGTCGTTTGGATTTCTTATGTGAGCATCACAGCTGAGGAACTATCTTTTGTTTCCTAGCTGAGCCGTTGTACAAGAAATGCATTTCAATTCTTTATTCATGTCATTTCCAATCAATGTCAGTCCATCACAATGAATATAAACAACGTGAAAAGTCAACGTGTTCTACAGGCCTATCTCTACACGACGTGTATTCTAGAAAAAATACATTTTCCGTAGATTATAAATTCACTGTTATTGTTCAATTTAACCTCGGCAATTATGTTCTAAAGCTCCACACCATAAACATTGCATAACACACACAATACTAAACAACGTGAAACGTCAACATGGTTTTTATATCTCTTAACCGTTTATTGTTGAGAAATTACATTCTCCAAAGATTATAAATTATATTTCATCACGTTTTTATTTAATTTCGGAACAAATCGAAAGGTATGTTCTATAACTCGTCACTAGATATGATGTCACCGAAGTACACAACGTGAGTCGACGAAGTATAACGACGTGTTCCGACGTGTAACGACGGAGCACGACTGTGAGGAGCAGTGTAGGGACCGAGTGCCAGGTCCAGACTTCCGCTATCCGGTGAGCGTCGCGGCGCTATATCCTGACGACGTCGGTAGGGCGCCGACTCGCCAGCCGCAGGTGGTTCATCTGAGATCGCGCAACGAGACTCAATGGCATGCTTGTGTTCGGACCTCGTGCCGATACAGTCAAGTACCGACGTTGAAGAGGAAATGACAGTTCAGATTTGTCAGCCGCTTGATCGAGTTACACTTATCACTGCTACGTGACTCGAATACATAATACCCCCCTCCCCCTCCCCCTAGATGTGTGTGCGAAGGCTGCAACACCTTATATATAGGACCATATATATGTATATATATATATATATATATATATATATATATATATATATATATATATATATATATATATATATATATATATATATACATATATCTTCTCTCTCTCTCTCTCTCTCTCTCTCTCTCTCTCTCTCTTATATATATATATATATATATATATATATATATATATATATATATATATATATAGGATGGATATTATCATCACTGGAAAATACCGCCCCGTCGGGGAATCGAATCCCGGACCTTGTGCTTGATGAACATATGCTCTTACCATCTGTGTATCAAACATTAGGTCAGGGGTCGGGAGCCTATTCTTATGGCGAATTTCAATACTTTCCTAATTTTTTCCGGAAAACCGTTCGACCGATTTTTCTCAAAAACAATCCCAACCTACTCTGGTATGATAGCAATTTGAAAAATAAGTTTCGAGTTGATTGAAACTTTTCCCTGCCTTGTATGCCGCGTACAAAATTACACAGAAAAAAAAAAAAAAAAAAAAAAAAAAAAATCGGTATATGGAATGAAAATCTTCGCTACGCTCATCTAACTAGGAAAACGCCTTTTATGCGTTGTGAGATGAGCTTAGAAGTATGGAAATGTAGAATTAAGAACATTTTGTCAGCTCAATGTACATATACAGGCCATGGATCACTTCAAAGGTTTAAGAACCGCGGCTGTCTGTTGGTATATGAACCTTGGTTTCCAAACAATTATACCAGTGCCTTCTTCATATCCATCACAGATTTTAAACGTTTTAATTCATTGGTGACACTTGTTGCTCACATTTAATTAGATGAGCGTAGCGAAGATTTTCATTCCATATACCGAATAATTTTGGGCTTGTTTTTTTTTTTTTTTTTTTGTGTGTAATTTTGTACGCGGCATACAGGTCAGGAAAAAGTTTCAATCAACTCGAATCTTTTTTTAAAAATTGGTGTTATACCAGAATAGGTTGAGAATTGGGATTGTTTTTCAGAAAAATCGGTCGAACGGTTTTTCCGGAAAAAAATTGGAAAGTATGGAAATTCCCCATAAGAATAGGCCAGGGAAGAAATACTTGGATTTTTTTTTTCAAAAGCTCTCAAATTTATAGTGCATGTGGAAAGATCTATCATACCTATTTGAGCAATTTATGGAACAATCGGATGTGAAATAACGAAGAAAACGCATTTTTAATGTACTTTTTTACACATCAATAAAATGAATTAAGAAAGCAATCAAGAAACTTTTAAATGTGAGCAACAAGTGTCACCAATAAATTAAAACGTTTAAAATCCGTGATGGATATGAAGAAGGCACTGGTATAATTGTTTGGAAACCAAGGTTTATATACCAACAGACAGCCGCGGTTCTTAAACCTTTGAAGTGATCCATGGCCTGTATATGTACATTGAGCTGACAAAATGTTCTTAATTCTTCATTTCCATACTTCTAAGCTCATCTCACAACGCATATAAGGCGTTTTCCTAGTAGTTTCTTAATTGTTTTCTTAATTGCTTTAATTGATATGTGTAAAAAAGTACATTAAAAATGCGTTTTCTTCGTTATTTCACATCCGATTGTTCCATAAATCGTTTAAAATAGGTATGATAGATCTTTCCACATTCAGTATAAATTTGAGTTTTTGAAAAAAAAAAAATTCCAAGTATTTCCCCCCTGTTCTATTCTTATGGGGAATTTCCATACTTTCCCAATTATTTTTGGAAAAACCGTTCGACCGATTTTACTGAAAAACAATCCCAACCTATTCTGGTATAACACCACTTTGTAAAAAAAGTTCCGAGTTGATCGAAACTTTTTCCTGACCTGTATGCCGCGTACAAAATTACCCCCCCCCCCCCCCCCTCCAAAAAAAAAACATAAAAACCAAGCCCAAAATTTTCGGTATATGGAATGAAAATCTTCGCTACGCTCATCTAATTAAGAACATTTAGTCAGCTCAATGTACATATACAGGCCATGGATCACTTCGAAGGTTTGAAAACTGCGGCTGTCTGTTGGTATATGGATGGACCAAGATGCATTGAGGGTTGCGTTGGTTCGCCGTGTTCAGATGGTGTCTCAACTTAAGCCGGAAATGCGTTCCATTTCCTGATCTCTTTCCTTAGAACTCCCGATCGCTTCTCTACCTAGTGTTGTTTTGTAGGAACTTGATGTCATGCCTTCTATATACCTCAAATATTTGCATCTAAGTCGCAGTACACCTTAGCACCCCTTACCCTTAGCATTAGCATACCCTTAGCAACCAGGTAAACGAACAGTCGTGGAAATTGTGTTGCTGGATATTAATTGTGAAAATTGATACAAAGAAGCATCTACAACGATATTCAACCATACCTTGCCATTGGGATTTATGTGAGAATCATTTTGAATGATAAATCAGTGAAATCTGTTCATTGACGCCAAAGTTCTGAAGAATAGTAAGTTTTTGGATTTACTGAGAATATAATTTTTGGTCAGTGTTTGTTTGTTTTTTCTACACGGTCATCCTGATACAACTTGGCCTAATTTTGAAAGTCACGGCCATCTGGATAGATATTGACCAAGGTGTATGATTATTATTGACCACTGTAATCAAGGTGTTAAAAGTAACTTTTCGAGATGACGACCGAATTCAAGAAAGTAACGAGGGGAAGACCAAGATTGGGACTGAAAACCAATAGTGGGAATGAGATAGTGCTAAGTACGGTACCATTGCCGAAAGAATTGAATGTAATTTGTGGTATGAAGTGTGGATTAGGAGTGAAGGTCAAGGACAGAGCAATACAATGCTGTTCAGAAAAATGTTCACAATGGTGGCATATAGCGTGTGTAAATATAAGTACTGCACAGTACAAGTGTATTCAAAATGTACCAGGCCTAAAGTGGAGCTGTGGAAAGTGCAGGGAAGGAGAAGATAAGAAGAAAAGGGAAGCATGTATTGAGGGAAAGAAAAACGTTAACAAGGGAAAAAATGAGAATATCCCTAAAATTATTATGAATGAATGAATGTTAAATTTAAGGTGCGTCAACAGCGAGGTCATTTTGCACCGTACAATTACATTCGGACATATTAAAGTGACAAATTATACTCCTCACATTATATTTTAAGAGAAATTAGGTGAAGTAAGACATATTCAACTGAGTAACAGTCATGTACTAATTGCTGAAGTGAAACTTATTAAAAGTGTCACATGAGATTGAAAACAGGCGCCGGTGTAAATGGCCGGGCCTGTCGGACATAGATGTTGAATATACCATACTAATTACTAAATGACATCTATATACTAAATTGAACTTTGGAGCTCAAAAAATTAAACGTTTACTATACTATACTGAACGTATACTAAAAACTTACTACACTATACTGAAACTTACTATACTATACTAAAACTCACTATACTATACTAAAGCTCACTATACTATACTATAATAAAACTTACTATACTATACTAAAACTCACTATACTATACTGAAACTTACAATACTATACTAAAACTTACTATACTATAATAAAACTTATTATACTATAATAAAACTTACTATACTATACTGAAACCATACTATAATGAAACTTACTACACTGTACTAAAACTTACTATACTATACTTAAACCTTACTAGTACTATAATAAAAACTTACTATACTATACTAAACTCATACGTATAATGAACTTACTACACTGTACTTATAACTTACTATACTATAATAAACTTACTATACTAAACTTACTATACTATAGTGAAACTTACAATACTACAATAAAACTTACTATACTGTACTAAAACTTACTATACTGTACTAAAACTTACTATACTATTCTAAAACTTACTATACTATACTTAAACTTGGACTTACTACACTAAATCACAGCTATGTACTTACTAACAATACGAGTTGAGCAAATTAAAAACAGGCGCCAGTATAAAATTCCGGAAACCCGCCAGAAATAAAGTTGAACTTACTATACTAAATCACAGCTATGTACTAATTCCTACTATAAAACTTACTAACTATAATGAATAACCGAATTAAAAACACGCCTGTGTAAAACAGCCGGAACCTGCCGGGAATAAAAGTAAAACTTATTATAATAACTAATAGCTATGCAACACTATCTACTATAAAACTTACTGAATACTGAATGACTAGATTAGAAATTAAGGCCAGAACCTTTCAAAATGACTAGAAAAAATAAAACATACTGATATTAAGTAACAATATTAAGAAACAGGAGCCGGTGTAAAAGGCCGGAACCTGCCAGAGAAAGAACAAGGATATATTAAATTAGCAACCAATAACAATTATATACCAAGATTAAAGCAGGTTTGCCAGATTGCTTCGTTTGAGAAATACAAATAACTTGTTAATTGTTTGGCTATTATTTTCTAAAATTTTTGATAATGAGTCTCCCATTGCCAGCTCTTGTCTGAGATCTCTGTACTTTCTACATTCCAATAGAATATGTCTGACGGTTAATGTTTCATTGCAGGTATCACATAAGGGAACAACTTTCTCTGAGGTAAACAAGTAAGAATGAGTGAGTAGAGTGTGACCAATTTTTATTCGGGACAATACAACTTCTTCTCTGCGAGAGGCTCTAATGGACGAATCCCATGGCTCGATTGTTGGTTTAACTGGTTTAAGTTTGTTGTTAATTTCCTTGTCCCATTCCGACTGAAATCTTTGTTTTAAAATGTGTTTAAAATGAGCCTTCAAGTCTGTAAATGGGACTCTCGGCTCGTCAACTCTACTCCTCTGTGTGGCTTCTTTAGCTGCTTGATGTGCCATTTCATTGCCTTTTATACCCACATGTCCAGGTACCCAGCAGAACACTACACTGACATCCTGCGAGGCAAGGGCGGTCAGGAGGTTCTGCACTTCCTGGACAAGTGGGTGAGTCGGGTATATATCAGTTATTGCTTGAAGAGCGCTTAACGAGTCGGAGCATATCAAGAAAGCCTTCTCAGAGCGTTGTTCTATATGTTGTAGTGTCTTGATAATTGCAAAGAGCTCAGCTGTGTAAACACTACACAGCGCATGGAGCTTGAACCCATAGGAAATAGACGTCCCAGAAATGAATGCACTACCAACATTGTTATTGAGCTTTGAACCGTCAGTATAATAGATTATGTGTTCTCCGATATACGAGAATATTTCATTGAATAATTGGACATAAACAGTTGAACTGGTGTCAGATTTCCTGTATTCTGAGAGGCGAGTGTTACATTTTGGTCGGGCTGCTAACCAAGGAGGAGAATCTGAGAATCCAACTGGATATGCCCTTGGATAAATAAAATTCTCCTCTACTATAAAATTATCAAAGCGAATACCTGCAGGTAGAGTTGCGTTCGGCTTGGCTCCATAGAGTGCTTGAAAATGTGGGTTAAAGAATGGCTGATAAGTTGGATGTTTTTTAATGCAAAATAATTTGGATGCATATGCGCTAAGTATGTATTGTCTTCGATTTCTTAGAGAAGGTTCACCAGATTCACAATACAGGCTCTCAACACGACTAGTGCGGAGTGCTCCTATGGCTAGTCGGAGGCCTGTATTGTGAACTGTGTTTAGAGGTTTCAAATAACTTTCTCGGGCAGAGCCATATACCACGCAGCCATAATCTAATTTAGATCGAACCAGCGCCCTGTATAGCTGAAGCATTGTGGTTCGATCAGCACCCCATTTGGTCCCACTTAAATTTCGTAGTAGATTTAATGACTTGAAACATTTGATACGTAAATGAGAAATATGTTCTTTCCAATTAAGTTTCGAGTCAAACGTGACCCCTAGAAATTTGGTAGTTTCAGAATATGATAGCAGTTCATTAGCAAGAAAAAGGTCGGGATTTGGGTGCAAACCCCGTTGTCGATGAAAATGGATTGCAGTAGTTTTAGACGTTGAGAATCTGAAACCAGTTATATTGGCCCATTCCTCTAATTTATTAATGGTTAAGATTTTATAGAGATTTTCTCTAGTTTTGACAGTTTAAATAAGGTTCATTTGTTCAAGGGGCGGTTTTTGCAGTATAACACTGCTAAAAGATGTAACAATGGCAATCGGGATGATCTTAACTGAATTTGTCTAGAAGCGGTTGTAATTCTAGAAGATTTGCAGAAGATAGCAAGGTCGTCAACGGAGAGAGAAGATGATACGGAAGATCGAATGCAATTCACTATACCATTAATTGCAATAGCAAACAATGTGCAGCTCAATACCGACCCTTGAGGAATCCCATTCTCTTGAATAAAACTAGTAGATAAAACATTCTGGACACGAACGTAAAACTTACGATTAGTTAAAAAATTAGAGATAAAAACAGGAAGGTGGCCTTTAAAACCCCACTTTGACATGGTATTTAAAATATTGTACCGCCAGGTAGTATCGTATGCCTTCTCCAAGTCGAAGAACACACCAATGACGTGCTGTCTCGTGAGAAAGGCATCTTGAATATAGCCTTCCATCCTAATTAAATGATCATTAGTGTTTCTATTTTTCCTGAAGCCAGACTGCTCTGTGCAAAGGAGGTTTCGGCGTTCCAACCACCATAGTAGGCGGTTGTTTACCATCCTCTCCATGACTTTGCACAGGCAGCTGGTCAGGGATATTGGGCGATAACTTGACGGCATCTTCTTATCTTTATTGGGTTTTAAAATAGGAACTTGAATGGCCTCTCTCCAATTATCAGGAAAAGTAACACTACTCCAAATAGAGTTGAATGTGGTAAGAAGATGGTCAACAGAATCAGACGACAAATGTTTGAGAAATGAATTATGAACTCGGTCAGCTCCTGGAGAAGTATTTTTGGAATTGTTTATAGCGTTCTCTAGCTCCCACCTACTAAACGGCACGTTGTAGTGCTCGTTGTCTGCGGAGGTGAAATCGAGTCTTCTACTCTCCGCAACACGTTTATACCTCTGGAACGGTGCCGAATAGTGGTGCGAGCTAGAGACGTCAGCGAAATGATCACCAATAGCATCCGCTATTTCTTTAGGAGTAGTGATTAAATTTCCATCCGCTTCAATTCCTGATATAGTTTGAGATTTGAATTTTCCATCTATCTTTTTTACTCGCTGCCAGACTTTAGTAGAAGAAGTGTTACAATTTATGGATGACACATAGTCACACCACGAAGCTTTCTTAGCAGATTTTATAATGAATCGTGCCTTGGCGCGCAGCCTTCTGAATGCGCCAAGGTTGATTTCATTAGGGAATTTGTTAAAAATTTTAAAGGCCTGTTTATGTTTTCTTATCGCCTCTTCACATTCCTTGTTCCACCAGGGAACGGGAATGTTACGTAGGTTGGTCGACGTCAGAGGGATAGCTTTTTCCGCCGCACTAATAATTTAATCCGTTAAAATCTCTACTCGTTGATCAACTTCACCGATATTCAATGTATCCTTTAGATCAACAAGACCTGTGAATAGGTGCCATTTGGCACGGCGCAGATTCCATTGAGCGCATCTCTTTGGCTGTTGATAGTCGGTGGTGAGGTTTAAAATGAGGGGGAAGTGGTCACTCCCGCAGAGATCATCATTAACGATAAAATTAAAAAGGGGTGCAATAGATGGAGTACATACACAGAGATCAATGGACGAGAATTCACCATTATATGCATTAAACCTGGTTTTCTCTCCATTATTAAGAATTATGAGATCATTATCGATGAAAAATTGTTCAAATAGACGCCCTCTACCATTGCCATCAACCATTGTGTCACCCCACAGTGTATTGTGGGCATTGAAGTCGCCTAATAACATATAGGGACGTGGCAGTTGCGACACAAGGTTCTCCAGGTTTCTCTTTGTAACTGGAGCCCATTCTGGTAGATAAATGTTGCACATGGTAACAGGCTGAGGGAGAGCAACTCTAACTGCCACTGCCTGAAAAGGTGTTGTAAGCGGCAGTGGGCTTACGTGACAGCTGTCGTGGACAGCTGTGGCTACTCCCCCATGAGCTCTGTTACCAGTGAGATCGTCATATCGATAAAAACTATAACTACGTAATAAAGGAGAGTCAGTCGTTTTAAAATGAGTTTCTTGAAAGAAGAAACACAAAGGCTTAAAATTGGATACTAAAAGCTTGATCTCTTCTCTATGAGTGTTAAAACCATTACAATTCCATTGCAATAAGGCCATTTTAAAACACAAACAAATAAAAAATACTAAAAAGTGTTGAAATATACTTCAATAGTATATTTCAATACAGATTAAAATGATAGTTTCTACTTCTTTTTTCCTAATGCACTCGAGAGTAACTTCTCGTTCATTCCCTTAGCCTTTTCTTTCCTGAACTCATCAACTCTCGACTGTGCGGAAACAGTCTGCCACTCCATGTTCCTATCACTACGTGATGGAGACACAGAAAAGGCCCTCTTGATGACAGGAGGGCATTCATTTGTTGCGTCAATCTCTTTTGATCGAGATTGACGGCTTAATTTTGTATTCTTCTTTCCAGAGGTCTCAGTAATTTTTCCTTCCATTTCTGTTGATTGTGAAGCAGGAGTTGACAACTGCTTCGCAAGTACCTGTTTAAGTTCGCTAATCTATTTGTTCTGTGATTTAATTATATCTTTGTATTTCTTAGCATCTTCCTGCATTGCTGCTGCTTGCTCAGCGAGTTGCTTTAGCAGCGCTGCCATCTCCTCAGACTGCACCTTCATCATCTCTCTCTCAACTCCGTGAGGGATGTCTCTACTGAAGAGCTGGCAGGGGTCTGAGTGGCAAGTTGGGCTTTTTGTTTAGCAATTATATTCTTAAGCTGCGCAACTTCTGATAATGGAGATGGATTTTGTGAGGTAGCTTCAGAGAAGGATTTCGCAAGTGTAGTTGGAGGATTCAGTTGATGATATTGTTTTCTCGCTTCATGAAGTGAAATATTCTGTAATGTTTTTATCTCTTGAATCTTCTTCTCTTGCTTGTAGATGGGGCACTCCCGAGACCACGCAGTGTGGTCTCCGTCGCAGTGCACGCATCGGGCAGCAGTATCACATGACTCCGAGTCATGTCGGTCAGCAGCGCATTTTCCGCATGTTTCTCTGCCCTTGCAGGATTCGCTGGGATGTCCAAACCTCTGGCACTTGAAGCACCGCAGAGGATTTGGAATATGCGGGCGCACTGCCAGGCATACATAACCAGCGAATACTTTCGTGGGCAGAGTCGGAGTATTGAAGGTGAGTATCAAGAGCGGAGTTGCTACAAGTTTCCCATTGCGGCGGCTTTCAATACGAGATACGTCAGAGACATTCTGGCTTTTGAACTCTTCCTTAAGTATTTCTACGTCAAGGTCAAGTAAGTCATGACTGAAAATGATTCCTTTGGAGGTATTGGGACTTCTATGCGGCGATATATCAATCAGGTAAGTGAGAAAGAGTTGAGAATTCATTAAAGTTTTGGTTTGTTCGCAGGTCTTCGTCTCTATGAGGAGGGTACCGTCACGAAGGCATTTCAAGGATTTAACCTCGCCTACCAGACGATGCACTCCTCGAGCCTGGTCAAATGGGGAAATATTTTTGAAACTTTTATTGGGTGTTGTTATTTTGACTGTCAAATAGCGTGGCTCTTTGAACTTAGGATGAAGGTCTTCCATGGAGATTGGCTCATCCATCAAAGCACGCTTCTTATTGCGATTAATTAATGGTGGTATATTGTTAGGTTCCTTGGGGGGGGGGGGGGGGTAGTTGGGGGAAGGGGTTTGGGGTTTTGTTGTTTGTGTTCATGTTTGGTCCCACGAGAAGCTAGGGAAATAAAAGTCCACTCGCACAGAGCCCCGCATGTGAAAGTAAGGCTAAATTAAAACTAGAGGTCGCCAAGTATCTAGAGTACATCGTTCGAGACTACATTGACCCGTAGCCATTCAACTCCTCGGCACGATAGTTTACACCTTGAGTTTGGGCTCATGTCCGTGTACATTGCGATTGTCGTCAACAGATGTGGGCGATTCAAGAACATGGAGAGAGCTGGCAAGAAAAAGAAAAGGAAAGGAAGATGAGAAAAAGAAGACGAAGGATGAGAAAAGAAATGAGAAGACAACCGCAACGCTCAGAACTCCCTCCAGGTACTTCGGTCACCAAAAGGAACCCACTCGACCGACGGTCCGAACTTAGTCTGGACCCTCACCCCAGACCTTATCGCCATGGGTGACCCTGCTGGGAGCAAATAAATTGCTCCCGACGATAGCTCTGGGGATCACGGGGCCACGCAAGCCCCCACACCACGTCAAGGTGTCCGGATCCTTCGAGGGGGGAAATTATCATGAATGAGGAGAAAACGAATGGGAAACAATTGAAGAAAGGGAAATATGCCGAACAAAGTAAAGTTGGATGTTTGAGAACTATGAATAACGAAGACGAGCAGACGCGGAAGAATATAAACGCAGAGGAAACGCAATTGAAGTTTATTCCAGAAGAAGAAATGGAAGACAAAAATAAAGTCAGCAAATTTGGTGAAGTCGAGATGGAATCTGTTAGATCTAAAGAGGAAAGTGAACAAATAACCAAAAAGAGTATTGTACTGCTGGGAAGCTCGATTGTTCGTGGAACAAGCGTCGGCACGGGATCCAGTGTAGAGGTGGATGTGAGACCAGGAATTGGTGTATTCAGAATGAGGAGAGTGGTGGATGAAATGAAGAAAAGGGAAGTCGATGGAAAAGGTATTATTCTGATCGTAGGAGGAAATGATTTGAAAGAGATGAGACAAAGACAGGATGGACAAGATATAATGAACAAAGGAATGAAGGAATTGATTGAAGCTGCGAAAAAGAAGTTCGGAGAAAGTCGAGTTGCAGTTAGTGGGATTATATACAGAAAAGATGAAAATAGAGAGCTAATTGATGGAGTCAACGCTGCTACTGAGCGATTGTGCATCAGAGAACGAGTGGTGTACATTGAGTCTAACTGTTGGGTACATAAAGAACATTTGAAGGCTGACGGGATCCATTTAAACAAATTGGGAGCAGAGAAACTGGGTAAACTGATGGGAAGAGTCGCCGAGAAGATGAGAAAAAGAGAGGTCCGTGAACCTGGCCCCCAACATGTCACACTAATTCCAATACTTGGAATATAATTAGTGTGCCATGACAGGATTTAGTGTGCCAAATCTCAGAATTAGTGTGCCATCAGTTTCTAAGATATGATAGAAATAGAAATGAGGGGCCAAGTTCACGCTGGCCCCCCAACATGTCACACTAATTCTGAGACTTGGAATAATTATAATTAGTGTGCCATGACAGGATTTAGTGTGCCAAATCTTAGAATTGGTGTGCCATTAGTTTCTGAGATATGATAGAAATAAGAATGAGGAGCTAAGTTCACGCTGCCCCCCAACATGTCACACTAATTCCAAGACTTGGAATATAATTAGTGTGCCGTGACAGGATTTAGTGTGCCAAATCTCAGAATCAGTGTGCCATTAGTTTCTAAGATACGATAGGAATAGAAATGAGGGGCCAAGTTCACGCTGACCCCAACATGTCACACTAATTCCACAACTAATTAGTGCTCCAGTTACGGTATCCGTGGGCCAAATCTATGAACTAATTCCATACTTCTTATATAATAGAAACCATAGCGGTAAAGTAACTTAGGTAGATTTTTTTTTAACCTACTTTTTCTACTTTTCTTCACCTACTCAGTATGCCACTTGAGTATTTGTTCTAGCTATATATAATACCAGTGAAGATCTCAGGAAAGATTTTAGGCCTCTGGTGGTCAAGGAATGTCAAATCTCAAGCATTTTAACTGAGCAAATGCTTCCGATTGTATCTCGGGAACGTATGGCACACTAATTCTGAGATTTGGCACACTGAATCCTGTCACGGCACACTAATCAAATTCCAAGTCCTGGAATTAGTGCGACATGTTGGGGGCAGAGTGAACTTGGCCCCCTAGTTCTTCTTCCTATTGTATCTCGGGAACTTATGGCACACTAATTCTGAGATTTGGCACACTAAATCCTGTCACGGCACACTAATTATATTCCAAGTCTTGGAATTAGTGTGACATGTTGGGGGGCAGCGTGAACTTAGCTCCTCATTTTTATTTCTATCATATCTCAGAAACTAATGGCACACCAATTCTAAGATTTGGCACACTAAATCCTGTCACGGCACACTAATTATATTCCAAGTCTCAGAATTAGTGTGAAATGTTGGGGGGCCAGCGTGAACTTGGCCCCTCATTTCTATTTCTATCATATCTTAGAAACTAATGGCACACTAATTCTGAGATTTGGCACACTAAATCCTGTCACGGCACACTAATTATATTCCAAGTCTTGGAATTAGTGTGACATGTTGGGGGGCCAGGTTCACAGACCTGAAAAAGAGCTAGCTTATGACTAAATACGATTGAAAGTAGCAGAATAGAGGTAGGCCTAGGAAATGATATGGAAAGGGGAGACAAATCGAAACAGAAGGATATTGAGAAGGGAGTAAAAAATACATTAAAAATAACATCAGTTAATTGCAGAAGTATATGCAATAAACTCGACGAATTAAGAACAGTAGTAGACACTATAAATCCCAATATTTTCGTACTTGTGGAAACCTGGCTGGACGATGGCTACACCGATAAAGAGATAGAGGTAGGGGGTTACAGCTTATTCAGAAGAGACAGAAACAGACATGGGGGTGGTATATTGCTGGGATTAAAAAATGAGTTGAATGGGAGAATCTTGTGGATAGAAGAAGCAGTAGAGTTAATGGGATTAGAAATTAAGTTCGGAACAGAAATGTTTATAATAATTGCGGGATATAGGCCACCAAATTCTAATAATGATATTCTTGTCAAGATTAGGGAAAGAGTGGTTGAAAGTGCTAATAAAAGGAATGTAATAGTTGCTGGAGACTTGAATTTACCAGGAATAAATTGGGAAGAAGGGACTGTAGGAAGTAGCACGAATGGAAGGCAAGAACTTGTTTATGAAATAATGAGTGAAGGATTTGTGCAAACGGTTACGGAGGGTACTAGATTAACTAGGACAGGTAGTAATAACTAGGCCTGTGCAAGACTCGAAATTTCTAGTCGAGTTCGAGCAGAGATTGTGCTCGAACTCGACTCGAATAGGCTGAGAGATTTGCTCGAAATTTCGGGTCTCGAACGTTTTTCGAGAATAAAATCACTGAACTTGACAAATCGCGATGTTTCAACTTTTTGGGTTAGGTTGCCATGTTGATCCCGCCTAGAGTTATGACGTATTGTATACTACCAACCTGAGAAAAAAAATCTCGAACATTTTTTTGCGCTCTGATCGCTCGTGAACGAGCGTATCGGCCGTGATAAATTACGAATTTCTGATCCCACTTCTACCGCACCAATCGGCGAAAACTTATTTTCAAAAGTACAGTACATCTTTTCGTGTTTGAAATTCGAACACTCACTTTTGCTCAGTCTTGGGTTTCCTATTGTGCTTCTTGAGATTAGTACAAGCTACAATTTAATTAAGAATGAATAGTGATTATGAAGATGATTTAATGGGCCTTCTACATCTTCTGTGCCTTCACCTACACCTCTGGCCAATCCTGTGGGTGAGATGGAGATTAAAAGTGACGGTGCCACTTCAACCCGACGCAGTCTGATTTGGAATTATTTTTCCAAATGTGATCCTGGAGGAAAGTGCATTACATGCAACAAGATTTTGCCTATGGGCAAGACCAGCACCACAACAGGTCTTATTCGTCATCTTGCCAATCACCAGAAGCCCTATTCAAAATATTTGGAACATAAAAATTTGGCAAAGTCAAATAGGCCTACTCAAACAAATATTATCCATCCCAAGGGTCAGATGAGGCTCAGGGCTGCCTTTGAAAATCAAACACTTCTGAAAAGTGATAGTGCCAGAGCACAGGCAATTACCACCTGCATCACCCAAATGATGTGTCTGGATTTTCAACCTTTTTCCATTGTTGAAGACGCAGGCTTTCTGAAGCTTCTGAAGGCAGGCCCAGGTGTAGTCATTACTGTAAGTAGTAATTTTGGTAAACTCGAATAATTTTTATTGAAGCAGCAACGCGTATTTATTATATTATGAGCTCAAACTTTCAAGAGTTTTAAATTTAGTAGGTATACTAGGCCAACATTCCTAGGCCATGCTTATCGTTACAATACAGTAGGCCTAAGCTTAGTCAAGTCAGCAATACATGTATGACTAAAGTTGCCTAATGATGGATTTTTTTCAGGTTCTAGAACCACGCTACCAGGTACCTAACCGTACAACTTTCTCCCGCACCATTGTACCCAAACTGTTCAAAGGAGAGCAGAAACGGCTCGTTGAAATAATAAATCAAGATTTGATTGATGGCGTAGAAGCTTTGTCGCTTACAACAGACATGTGGACTAGCAGAGCAAACGAAAGTTTTATTTCTCTGACTTTGCACTATCTTACAAAGGATTTCAAATCGAACCATTTTTCTCTAAACAACAGCCATTTCCCAGGAATGCACACGGCAGACAACATATAAAAAAAAATGGAAAAACTGATTCTTCCTTGGGACATAGAAGACGGCACGCGTCCTATTTATGTTGTGTCAGATAACGCAGCAAACATTAGAACAGCTTTAAACAGGTAATATTTCAAAATTAGAAATTATCAAGGCCTAAATTGATTGTTTTCAATTTTTTCTACTTATTTTTTCTAATTTTTTCAGCTAGTCCTAATTGCCTATCTATTACATTTATTTTTAGGTCAAGATGGACTGCAAGCCAGTGTTTTGCACACACCCTTCAATTGGTGATTGAAGACTCCCAAAAGGAGTTGTCTGGTATGACCGAATTACGTAAGAACGCTAGAGCAATTGTTGGTCACTACAAGCGCAGTAGCTCTGCTCTGAACCGCCTCGAAGAACGACAAGCTGCAAACAATCTACCAGAACATCACCTGATTCAAGATGTGGAAACAAGGTGGAATAGCCAGTATGCAATGTTTTCACGTTTACTTGAACAACAGAAAGCTGTGACGGATGAACTATCATCATCAAAAACCAACGTTGAAAATTTGTCCAAAGCCGAGTGGAAACTGTTGGAAGGCTTTGTCGGAATACTGAGGCCGTTTGATGAGGCTACTACAGATCTCTCTGCAGAACGTTATCCTACAACATCAATGATTTTTCCATCTTTACATGGTCTAGAGAATAAACTTTTAAAACACATACAGTCATCTGTTCATGGCACTGGTGTTATGCTGGCTCGCAGCTTGGTAAAAAATCTAAGAGCTAGATTTCCAATGTACAAGCAGGATACAAAACTTGTAATTGCCATGATGGTAGATCCAAGGTTTAAAATTATTCTACTGGATGAGGAGCTTGCCAGGGAATGGGCACAGAATATTCTCACATTGGAATGTAAGAAATGTTCAACAACACTACCAGCAGAGGAACCATCAATTCCAGTTCCAGAACGCACACCTTCCTCATCTCTGTGGGAAGATTTTGAGCTGAAAAGACAAGTCAAAGAAATCGAACAGCCGATCGGTGTGGCAGAGTCAATCAAGTTGGAGGTGGTTGCATATGTGGGTACTCCAACTATTCCTAGGAATGAAGATCCTCTCGTTTGGTGGAAGAAAAATTCGGACAAGTATCCATTTATTGCCAAAGTAGCGCGCCACTACTTGAGTATCCCAGCTACACAAGTTTCTAGTGAACGATTATTTTCCACTTCAGGCAACATCGTCACATCCAAGAGGGAATCTTTGGCTCCAGAAAAACTCGAAATGCTCTGTTTTCTTAATTCTAGTTTAAAACACAATGCTCAATAATAACTACTAGATTTGCATGTTATTCCATTTATTCAACATGGTTAACTTACAGAACAACATACATATCACATAAATTTGAGTTTTTATGAAAGACTTGATTCAATCAATACTACCAGTATGTTGTTGTCAGTTGCCATATCAAGTAATGTATATACAATATACATATACCGGTATATAAATATATATACACATGATATATAGTTCCTATTCGATCTCGTGCAACTCAAAATGTTTGTATAATAAATTAATAATTGTAATTAATAAAACTGAAAATGTAATGCAATCTAGCTAATCTTACATAGGTGGGTCTTAATGATTTATTAGTTATTACTAATGTTCAACTGAATAATTTACCTAATCTCAAAGTTGAAATGTGAATTGTGATACTGATGTATTTTATAAATTGTATAATAATAGAATCAGCCAATGTACACTGTACATAGAAGTAAAGTAAAGTTTGATTGTTTATTAGGCCAATGTGTTACTTATCTTGCTTTATTCCTCAACTTACTTATGCACATATAGGTCTACATTGCTTGCAAAACATTTGTTTGAAAAAATTGATCTATTCTTGATTAAAGTTTTGCGCACAAGCAAAAATAATGTAGGCCTATTTTATTGCCTGAATCTTCACTTAAAATTCAAGCAAATTTACTTGCTCGCTCGAACTCGCTCGAAAAAAAACTGCTCGAACACCTATTTTTAAAGTGTGTGCTCGCTCGAAATTTGCTCGAAATTCAAGCAAAAACCTCTATGCTCGCTCGAAGTCGCTCGAACTAATAAAAGGCCTGCTCGCACAGCTCTAGATAACCTTTTGGACGTTATCCTAGTCAGACCACCGGAAAAGTGGTTACGAACTATCGTGGACGTTGGTATCAGTGACCATAATATTCCAACAGTAGAATTAATTGCAAATAGAGTAAAAGATGAAATAAAGGTACAGAAGAAAGTCTGGTTCTATTAAAAGGCGGATACCAACAAAATTGAGTTGCATTTAAATTATTGGAGGAATGACTGGATTGAGGAGAAGGGAGATATAGACAAAAAATGGGACACTTTCGAAAGCATATGTTTAAACGCTATTGAGAAGTTTGTTCCCAATAAATTAATATCTGAAAGTGCAGATCCATTCTATTATAATAAATCAATTAGAAAATTGAAAAGGAAAGCAAGAAAGTTTCATAATATGAAGTAGAGAATGATCAAATTCATCAATTGGGAGTAGAGGAAAATAAAATAAAATTCACTGAAACAGCAATCCAGAGAATAATTGATAAACTGAATAGAAATGAAGCTCCCGGTCACGATGTGATTAATAACAAATTTATCAAGTTGGCGGGAAAAGAGTTAATACCGTATTTAATGTTAATTTTTCAAAATTCAATAGATCCAGGAACTGTGCCCGAGGACTGGAAAAAAGCAATGATCACTCCAATACATAAAGGGGGAGAAAAATCAAATTTGGGTAATTACAGACCAGTTAGCCTCACCTCCTCAATATGCAAGATTATGGAAAGGTTCATTGATACAGAAATCAAATTAATTGTTGATAATAATGCTGGAATATTTGATGGACAACATGGTTTCCGTAAGGGTTACTCATGTGTAACCCAACTGCAAGGATTCACGCAGGAACTGTCTGATACTTTAGACAAGGGGGGTAAAATATCTGCCGTCTTTTTGGATTTTGAAAAAGCTTTTGACAAAGTACCTCATAAACTTCTGATTTCAAAGTTGAAACAAATAACAAAACATGAGAGGATAACAAGATGGGTGGAGTCCTTCTTAAAAGGTAGATCACAAAAAGTAAAAGTAGGTGATGAAATTTCTGATATGGTGAAAGTTACTTCTGGGGTACCACAAGGAAGTGTAATTGGACCCCTTCTATTCAATATATTTATAAACGATCTTCAAATCGGAATTCAATCAAGAATTCGTCTATTTGCTGATGACTGTGTGGTATATAGCACCATTAGGAGTGAGAGGGAGGAAAATCAGTTACAAGGAGATTTGGACAGAATTAATGAATGGGTTAAAATAAATTTAATGGGACTAAATGTTGGAAAATGTAAAGTGGTGCACTTCTCTAGCAGCAGTAACAAGAAAAAAGTGAATAAGATTTTTTATAAAATGGGAGATTCTACACTTGAGGAAGTAGAAGCATATAAATATCTTGGACTTGACATAAATAAAAACTTAGGGTGGGGGGAACATGCTAGAAATATCTCAAAAAAGGGAATACGATCCTTAAATTTCATTATGAGGCAGTTGAAGGGGACAGGGATAAAAATAAAAGAGAAGGCATACATGAGTCTGATTCGGCCAATGATTGAGTATGCTTGTTCAATCTGGGATCCGCATGAAGTTGGACTAATAAAGGCTGTGGAGAACGTCCAAAGGGTTGCTGCAAGAAGGGTATTGGGGAGAGAGAAGCGCTGGAAGATTATCAGGAACGATAAGGATGTGGTTGAAAAAGTTATAGAAAGACCCAGTAAAATGATTGAGGAAATGGGATGGGAAAATTTGGCGAAACGAAGATAAATAGAAAGAATGTGCAATTTTGTTAGAGTCAAGAATGAATATACAGGATGGGATGAATTAAGCAATAGAATTGGAAAGGGATTACAAAGAAGTACAAGGGGAGGGGTAAGAATGGAAGTGGAAAAAGTGGATAGAGAAGTAGGTAAATATGGATTTATACAAAGAACGACGCGGGAATGGAATGAATTGGAAGATATCAAGAACATGAACGAAGATTGGTGATTTAAGAAGAGAGCTAAGAAAAAAATGAAGTATAATTATATCGAGCATGTTTGACTGTAACTTCATTAGGTATAGTAACCATTACCACCTGTTTTATGAACAATCTGTAATTAGATGAGCGTAGCGAAGATTTTCATTCCATATACCGAAAAATTTTGGGCTTGGTTTTTATGTTTTTTTTTTTTTTTTTTTTTTTTTTTTTTTTGTGTAATTTTGTACGCGGCATACAGGTCAGGAAAAAGTTTCAATCAACTCGAAACTTTTTTTACAAATTGGTGTTATACCAGAATAGGTTAGGATTGTTTTTCAGAAAAATCGGTAAAACGGATTTTCCGGAAAAAAATCGGAAAGTATGGAAATTCCCCATAAGAATAGGCCAGGGGAGAAATACTTGGAATTTTATTTTTTTCAAAAGCTCTCAAATTTATACTGAGAGTGGGAAGAACTATCATACACATTTTAAGCGACTTATGGAACAATCGGATGTGAAACAACGAAGAAAACTCATTTTTAATGTACTTTTTTACACATCAATAAAAGCAATTAAGAAAAGCAATTAAGAAACTATTAAATGTGAGCAACAAGTGTCACCAATAAATTAAAACGTTTAAAATCTGTGATGGATATGAAGAAGGCACTGGTTTAATTGTTTGGAAACCAAGGTCCATATACCAACAGACAGCCGCGGTTTTTAAACCTTTGAAGTGATCCATGGCCTGTATATGTACATTGAGCCGACCAAATATTCTTAATTCTACATTTCCATACTTCTAAGCTCATCTCACAACGCATATAAGGCGTTTTCCTAGTTAGATGAGCGTAGCGAAGATTTTCATTCCATATACCGAAAAATTTTGGGCTCGGTTTTTATGTTTTTTTTTTTTTTTGTGTAATTTTGTACGCGGCATACAGGTCAGGAAAAAGTTTCAATCAACTCGAAACTTTTTTTACAAATTGGTGTTATACCAGAATAGGTTGGGATTGTTTTTCAGAAAAATCGGTCAAACGGATTTTCCGGAAAAAAATCGGAAAGTATGGAAATTCCCCATAAGAATAGGCCAGTGGAGAAATACTTGGAATTTTATTTTTTTCAAAAGCTCTCAAATATATACTGAGTGTGGGAAGAACTATCATACACATTTCAAGCGACTTATGGAACAATCGGATGTGAAACAACGAAGAAAACTCATTTTTAATGTACTTTTTCACACATCAATAAAAGCAATTAAGAAAAGCAATTAAGAAACTATTAAATGTGAGCAACAAGTGTCACCAATAAATTAAAACGTTTAAAATCTGTGATGTATATGAAGAAGGCACTGGTTTGATTGTTTGGAAACCAAGGTCCATATACCAACAGGCAGCCGTGGTTTTTGAACTTTTGAAGTGATCCATGGCCTGTATATGTAGGCTACATTGAGCTGACAAAATGTTCTTAATTCTACATTTCCATACTTCTAAGCTCATCTCACAACGCATATAAGGCGTTTTCCTAGTGAATAAATAAGTGTGTACAGTATGCCATCCAAGATGCGATGGAAGTAAACAACTGCGCTAGGCTTATGAAAAGGGATATTAACTGGTAATGCAATTGAATGAAATGTGAATACTTATTTGTTTGTGGCATGTGGATTTCTCACACGGATTCGATTACATCAACAAATCGTCCAGATTTAAGTTACTTGCAATATAGTTTGCGTTATTATTAGATGAGCGTAGCGAAGATTTTCATTCCATAAACCGAAAAATTTTGGGCTTGGTTTTTATGTTTTTTTTTTTTTTTTTTTTTTTTTTTTTTTTTTGTGTAATTTTGTACGCGGCATACAGGTCAGGAAAAAGTTTCAATCAACTCGAAACTTTTTTTACAAATTGGTGTTATACCAGAATAGGTTGGGATTGTTTTTCAGAAAAATCGGTAAAACGGATTTTCCGGAAAAAAATCGGAAAGTATGGAAATTCCCCATAAGAATAGGCCAGGGGAGAAATACTTGGAATTGTATTTTTTTCAGAAGCTCTCAAATTTATACTGAGTGTGGGAAGAACCATCATACACATTTTAAGCGACTTATGGAACAATCGGATGTAAAACAACGAAGAAAACTCATTTTTAATGTACTTTTTTTACACATCAATAGAAGCAATTAAGAAAAGCAATTAAGAAACTATTAAATGTGAGCAACAAGTGTCACCAATAAATTAAAACGTTTAAAATCTGTGATGGATATGAAGAAGGCACTGGTTTAATTGTTCGGAAACCAAGGTCCATATACCAACAAACAGCCGCGGTTTTTAAACCTGTGAAGTGATCCATGGCCTGTATATGTACATTGAGCCGACCAAATATTCTTAATTCTACATTTCCATACTTCTAAGCTCATCTCACAACGCATATAAGGCGTTTTCCTAGTTATTATGAATTACTTCACAGTTTTATTAATGCTCAATTCAACCTCACTATCTCCTTTTCAATTCATATAAGAAACTGTTTCAGACAACTGAGCAAACGTAAACGTCATTTTGCGTGTATTTGTAAACAAAATTGGTTCCTTCTATCACTACTCACTACGCATAATCGGTCGTTCTAACAATTGGGATGTTAAATTGGTACATATTTTCAACATGGGAGGGATAGGAAGAAAATTCACCATATCGAGGCCGGCGAACCAACGCAACCCTCAATGCATTTTGGGATGGACCTTGGTTTCCCAACAATGGTACCAGTGCCTTCTTGATATCCATCACAGATTTTAATCGTTTTAATTTATTGGTGACACTTGTTGCCCTTATTCAATAGTTCCCTAATTGCTTTCTTAATTGCTTTTATTGATGTGTAAAAAAGTACATTAAAAATGCGTTTTCTTCGTTATTTCACATTCGATTGTTCCATAAATCACTTAAAATATGTATGATGATTCTTTCCACATTCAGTATGAATTTGAGAGCTTTTGGAAAATTCTGGTTTTCCAAGTATTTCTCCCCCGGCTTATTCTCATGGGGAATTTCCATACTTTCCAAATTTTTTCCGAAAAAACGTACCGTTTGACCGATTTTTCTGAAAAACAATCCCAACCTATTCTGGTATAACACCAATTTGAAAAAAAAGTTTCGAGATGATTGAAGTTTTTTCCTGACCTGTATGCCACGTACAAAATTACACACAAAAAAAAACTAAAAAAAAAACTTAAATAATGTGTTATATAGTATTGAACTGCTATCACTCAATAGCGTTAATATTAGATGGTTACACATAATAGTTGGGTATTCTTTTTCTAAATATTTCTAGTTCTAACACATCGTTTACAAACAAACGTGTAATTTCTATGTAATATCATGTGTACGTGAGCGTAATAACTAAAGCATTGATATTTTTAAATTCAATCCATAGTTTATTTCATTATCATTATTCAATTAAATAATAATACTTTTTTCTATTAAAATTTTTATCGTTTAAGTAATTTGTTCTATTCTGCTTTACTGGTAGATATGCTTCTATAACAAAAAATAACTGTTTCAGAACCTATTGCAAAATTTAAATGACTTTTTAAAACTTTCACTCTTTTACTATGGATCTGACTATGTACTGACACCTCTTATTCAGTAATCGGTCAGGGTTTAATACATATTTTTAAAATAATTATTCGATAGATAAGAAACGCAATACCGCATACAATTGTATGTAACTTTCTTGCACGGTTAGTTAATAATTAACTAACTAATATGATTATTAGGTTATCAGGCTGTCACTGAGAGATAATTCTCCATTCAATTAATTTTTGAAAATCAGTTTGTGTATTTCCTGATTCCACTATGACTAAGTCCGAGCAAGAAGTAAAAAAATATGTAATACTCAAAAACAAATTAAATGTGTGTTTCATTTTCATAAAATCACGTGTGAAATCATGTGTTCTAGGCTTCAGCAAATTTTGATTTGTTTTACAAAAAAAAGTCTTAAAAAAACGTTCCAACTAATTTGGATTTTTCTAGTTTTAAAATTGTTTGGTTGAAAAACAGTGTACAGTTGAACGCGCGGCTCGTTTCCATAAAAAATGTCATGTTGATTGGCACTCGGTAACCGTCTATCGCTTCGCGTAGCCTATAATACAAGGCCTCAAGAATTAGCAGATCGACATGAAAATGTGTGTGAGCACGTAAACTCACCCAACTTAGAACTGTCTAGTTTGAGGCATATGTAGGTGGCTTCAACTTTTGTCAAAAAATATTGAAAATAGAAAAATCCCAATAAGTTTAGCATTATGGGAAATCCATTTATTCCGGTTATGCTTATGCAACAGGTGTAATAAATATGTGCAGGCCTAAACCACGGAACAATATTACGCTGGCCCTTGGGTCACAGTCTATTTAAATACGAAAATCCAAATGAGAAATCTAAGGTTTTAAGACAGACAGGACTGCACATATTGAAGACTAGTCGAAGCCTCCCGGCGTTGCCCGAGTGTAATTTCTAACACTGTGTGACGTGAGTCTGCAATGTAATATTCCAATTTCACGTTATCGCACATCTATTGCTGTAGATGTGTAGTCTGTAGACATTAGAATAGTTAAGCAATTATTGTTATATTTGCCTGCTCATCCTATCACGCTTATATGGTGTTTTCCTTTCCCCCTTTTCGTTCGTGGTTCATTAGGGATGCCTTAGTGGTGGCCTTGGAGCGATTGGACACCCATACGTTACTCGCAACGCGAGGTGACGCCAGTATGCTGAGTTGGTAGATATTTTAATAAAAACAAATAGTTGAATTTTGTAGAATCAGTCACTGAGTGACACACAGAATATTTTCAGTCAGACCGATCGTTTCATTTGTGTGGAGCACACCGTAATTATTATGACCCGTGTCGCCTATTGTAAAAATGTGGTTTGTGATGTATCTAGTACGTAAATAATTGCTACTTTTGACACTACATACACAATTATCGTATATTATGTCTGGTCAGTATGGTACAGTATGCACCTGTGGCAGAGTTCAAGGGAAAATGAACTATACAAATTGGAAACGGCATGTTGATTCGTGCTCAAAGAGCTCAAATAAAAAGTAAAGAAAATCGGTATTTAACGTGCCCAATTCAACTGTACCATTGGACAGGTTTTTTAAAAAACCTTGTTCATCTTCTGAATTAAGAGCTGACTTGAGAGACAATACATCTGTTTCTGGTAAGTCTTTGCAATGATTTTGTAATTAACCTAATTGAACGAGGTAGAAAATGAAATAGAGTAATTAGACTTAGCGCATAGGCATACAGTACACTCACTTTTGTTTTAAAACCGACCTCTAAACGCGAATGTCACGATTGACGTTCCGATGAAAATGATATAAACCCATTCCTCCTATTGAAAAATTAAATTGTTCATTTTTTCTGTGAATATGAAGCTGGGAATCGATATAATATTCTTGCAAAACAAGTAGACTATGTTAATGTATAATGCAAGATACATGTATCTAGAATCTGGAATTATAAATAATACCAATGTTGTTCTAAGGTAGATAGCTCTACAATTTTTACGACAAGAAAATAGATATAAGTCTTTAAATTATAATACGTGACTTTCAAAATAGTTTTAAAAAGTGTTGACCGTAAAAACTGTAAAACGGAAATGTATTACACAGGAGGCGATGTTGGTCAGGCCATTACAACGGTCGTGAACACTCATGTGGTAACAAGTCCTGCACCACAATCACAATCGTCGGTAACAAGTCCTGCACCGCGGTCGTCGCCACCTATTACCGACGACTCGTCGGTAACAAGTCCTGCACCACGGTCGTCGCCACCTATTACCGACGACTCGTTGGTAACAAGTCCTGCACCACGGTCGTCGCCACCTATTACCGACGACTCGTTGGTAACAAGTCCTGCACCACGGTCGTCGCCACCTATTAACGACGACTCGTTGGTAACAAGTCCTTTCAACATTTACGACCCAGCGGTTCTTGCTGGTCGTTTAATAACTAGCGAGATTGGGCGAAAGCTTACAGAGCACGGGCCATCTCAGCCTAAGTCGGGGCAACTTTTTGGCAGTTATTTTCCTAGACGAAAAATAGGTGATCGTGAAAGAAGCTTTAGCGAGCAGTGCTACTTTAAGAGAATGCCTGATGGATCTTTGGTGAAAAGGGACTGGCTGTCTTACTCGCAATCAAAAGACAGGGTTTACTGTCTGACGTGCATGCTTCATGGAACACCTGTAGCTCAACGATTGCCTTCAGCCGAAAAAGGTGTCAATGACTGGAAACATATACATGATCGACTACTCGAACATTTGGCAGCTGATGAGCACATTTATTCAGATATAGCCAAAGGAATGTACACTTGACCGCACAAAAAGTGGGATTGACTTTCCAAGTCCGTCAATCAACGTTTATTTCTTGTGTAGTACAGGGTTGTGGACCAGTTTCTGCTATCAGCTGATTGGTTGATTGCATTATTGTTGACATACTACATAGTACCCCTACACGTGCTTTTAACATGTGCGATACTCGATTATGTTTATAATATTTCCAAGTTAAAACCTGATTTCCCGTAGAACCAACTCGATATTTGCTGACTCACTCAATATTTCATCTGCAGAAACGAGAAGTATCATTCCATATAGATTTCGAACTATTTTTCTCCGTTAACAGTTGCTCGACATTATACAAGAATCACCCTAATTAGTCGTTTTAGATGATGCATATAGAACGTATATAAATTGCAAATAATTGTAAGGTTTTACATCTTCATGTAATATTTTGCCCGACTTTTCATATCACAACTGCCATGCTGATAATGTAGTTTCTTTTTGGTCAGTAATTGACTTCTGCTGCTTTCAAGTTCAAGTTCTGCTTGTTTTTTAAGGGATTTCAAGTATTCTGATGAAGAAAATCACCTAATAAGAAATAAATTGAACATTTGAATTAACCTTCTATAACATTCAAATTTAATCGCTAGAATTGTTTTCTGAAATAAATGAGTCAATAGTTTGTTTTGTTTCACGCAGCTCATCTCAGAATATTTCACCACCATCAAAATGTGGTGGTCAATTTTTTTTAAAATTACAAATAATGATTTTCATCCTTCTGTTATTTTCATTCGATCCTATTTTATGACTCTGAATGATTTATAATGAGATGGAAATATGATAATGCGTTCGGAATAATTCTTTGGTTTATCCATTTCGAATGTGGAACAGCGCAACATTATGAGAAAGTCAAATAAAAACTTCGATTTCATGTATAGTGTGCGAATCGGTTCATTCATTACGTTATATGCCTATATACATGAACGAATCAACGTTAGATCTCGATTCAATATTCCCAATGAACTAAATTGCTTGAAAATCAAATTTCAACCCTAATTCAAAAAAAGAAAATGATATTAATGTGGAGGAAATTGAAAAATTAAAAAGAACAGTGATTGATTGGTTTTATTTGTTTCACATGGGATACATCAAACTGAAAATGATATATCCCAATCAAAATGATTATTTTTCTGGAATTACCAAAAATTTTATCAAGTTTGAACCATGCGTGGACTGTTTTGAAACTGAAATGGATTCTTCTCGGAAATATCAGTGGTACTGTTATCACCGCAATTGGGGAATGGGATGGAATGGTTTTCTTACCATTCACTACTATCTGCGAAGAAAGCGCAAACAAAACGAAACAAATAAACTGCAACGAACAACATACTTGCGTCGATAGATTGCAGACGTAATATATTGGGCTTCCTCCACAAACCAAAGATATACCTCAAAGAAAGTACCGGTTTATCTATGATCCGTGATTACGCACATTGGGCCCATGACATTCATAAAGGGATAATACCAAAACTGGCTCATTTTCAAAATGAATCGGAGAAAAGTCGGACTTGTTTCGTGTTTATGGAGTTTGTGTTTGACCATTTACGTCATTCACGTAACTGTTTTAATGTTCTGTGTTATGTTTTGTCTCTAACTCACCTCGTGTGTTGTTTTCAACCCATTGTTGGTTTCATGATCATCATGATAATAAATTATCACCGAACACGATCATTTCACATGATCAGCAAACGGTTCATTACATCGTACAGGCGTGAATGATATGGGTTCGTCAGTAAAACAATGTTTATAAATTATAAAATACATACAGATTGAACATCCTTCGATTCACATAACTTTATGTATAACCTGTTCATCACAATTCATCCATACTCTAAAAACAATACATAAAATGGATTCGTCAATAGAATAATATTTGTGATTGATAAAATACAACACATAAAAAGTAAAAAGTATTGATGTTTATATCTCTACATATAACCAGTCAATCATTCATAAATTCATCTATACTATAAAAGCATTTCTGTATAAGAAACTCTTTCACACTTGTCTTGAACTTATTTCCTGTTAGCGTCTTTAAAAATATAGGTAGCTTGTTATAAAATGTTGACCCTGCATATAATGGAGAATTCTTGAACTTATGTAATTTATGTTTAGTAGTTCTAATATCATTGTTACCCCTGGTATTATGGTCATGTACAGAATTATTTGCTCTCGTAAGATAATTGTTCTCTATCACATGAATAATTGTGTTATAAATATACAAGCATGGTAATGTCAAAATATAAAATTCTTTGAAAAACGGTTTGCAGGAATCCTTATAGTATACATCTGCACAAGGATTATAGCTAGCCCTAGCTAAATAACGGACTGCCTTTTTTTGTAATACGAACACTCGTTTTGTGTGGGAAGAGTGACCCCATAAAACTATTCCGTATTGAAGCTGAGATTGTATATATGCAAAATATACCAATCTCGCTGTTTTAAAATTACACGTTTCCATGACTCGTTTGATTAAGTAACACCCCGATGCTATTTTCACGCTCATTGTATTAATATGTGCCAACCAGTCTAGTGTATTGTCAATCGTTAAACCCAGGAACTGTGTTTCTCTATTTGCTTCAATACTCTTTCCTTCTAAATAGATGAGCGGACAATGGTCTATTAAGCTATGCTTTGTATTAAATTGCATTAAAACGGTTTTATTTTCATTTTAAAAAAGTTCATTATCTCTACACCAATTATTCAGCTCTTGCACAGCTGCCCTTGCCCTTTCCACTACATTTTCTTTCTTACCGTTAATAAAATGGGTCGTATCATCAGCAAATAAAGTGAGTGCTCCTGTCGTGACTTTGGTTGTGATGTCATTAGTGAAAATAATAAATAATAACGGAGCAATAGTGGAGCCTTGTGGTACACCAATATTCATAATAGTCTCTTTTGATCGACATCTCTCTCCGTCTCCATTAATTTGAACCACTTGCCTTCTGTCTTTAAGAAATGTTCTAATCCAACTATTTGCTACTCCTGATATTCCTAGGTGATGTAATTTTTGCAGAAGTATTTCATGGTTAACGGTATCGAAGGCACGCGAAAAATCATAAAATATTCCTATGGATTGATCTTTGTTGTCTAGAGATGTAAGAATATTGTTTACAAAGCCTGATACAGCAGTCGTAGTTGATCTTCCTCTGGTGAACCCATGTTGAGAATCACTCATTAATCTATATTTATCAATAAAACTAATCAGTCTATTACAGAATGCCAGCTCGAAGATCTTGGAGAATACTGATAAGATTGCTATAGGTCTGTAGTTTTCTGGTGATAGTTTATCACCTTTCTTATAACATGGTATTACTATGGCTTTCTTCAATTGTTCAGGAAAAGTTCCGACCATGAATAAACGATTAACCATAAATATAACTGGAGTTGAAATGAATGATATGACATCCTTTAAAATATAACATGGTACCTCATCATAACCAGCTGAATGTTTTTTGCATACTTTATCAGCGATCGCGTAGAATTCTATTAGTCCAAGCGGATAAAGAAACATGGTGTTATTATTTGTTTGACTTATTGACGGATTACGGTTTCCATTGTTGCCAATTGTAGTTTTTACATTTTGCCTCTTTACCAACAATTTCTCTACAATACTACTGAAACAATCATTGAATATGTTGGCTACTTCCTCTTGGGAAGTAATCAACTTTCCACCTTGGTTGACATTAATATCCCTACTCTTCTCTTTTGGTTTTCCTTTTTGATTCGAATTTATAATTTTCCATGCTTCTCTTACTTTATCCTTTGCAGCAAGGATGTTATGTTCATTATAGTTACGTTTGGCTTCGTTGATACTTGTGTTATATATTCTTCTATACCTAATATACTCAGTCTTATCAATATCGGAACGTAAGCTTTTATAGATTTCATACAAATCTTTTAAACATATAGACTGTCTTAATAAGTCCGTCGTGAACCATTTCTTACCATCATTACTTTTGTTACTCAATTTCATTCTTTTATAGGGAAACGCTATATTGAACTGTTTCATGAATATATTCATAAACGTTTCGAACATTTCATTTATATTTCCCAATGTATAAATATAGTCCCATTTTACATTTCTCATTCTCAATTTGAATGTTTCAATCTGTCGATTACTGAAACTCCTTTTCATGATGCTTTGAATAACAGGGTTATTGTTAATCGTTTTATTACTTACTTTATATCTAATTGACACTGATTGTCCAAAATAATCAGACAACCCAACATCGATATTACCATTGAAGATTACATTTTCCCCACTGTTAGTCATAACATTATCAATAAAATTGAATACTTCATGAATCAATTTAATATTACATATTGCCACACGTTTACTTGATCACGGAAAACGCAACTAATATGATCAATGGAAAGTATGCACATTGTCTTGCATAAGTCTGACAAGAAATGCACTGAAGAAATTGACAGATTTGTCTATAAAAGTGAATATAATCGAAACAATGTAAGAATAGAAGTCAGAATATGTAATGCAAATACTGTTAAATATAGATGAAAACAAAAATTATCTTGGACGACGAAATTTTTGAAAATCGGAAATAGAATCTGATGTGATATACATAACAATAAGAGGTGAAATTCGTGATATGAAGACATATTTTTATAATAATTCAATTGGCCTCATAGAATAATTTTCTGATTAGATCTCATAATTTTATATTCAGTTTAAAGAATACAAGGCAGGAGAGGGGGGAGGAATCGATTGTGTTCAATATCATAAGAAAAAATTAGAATAAATATCTACTACATAAACTACGGTACTTCCAATGAGAAGTTGCTGGAAGAAAATCAAGTCTATACGCAATGTTTGCTGGTTTCCCACTGTTGCCTTGGTATAATTAGGTTGGTATGGTTCCTACAGTACAGGCCACAACCGCTACCTTCCCACTATCCCGTCACTTCATTCATCAATCATCCGACGTCAATAGATCTTCGTTATCACAACAGTGCGGCGATGTTAATATGAATTAATTAATTGAAATGAGTAATCGAGGTAGATAAAACCTGCAGTCATCCTATAAAATCACATACAATTTTTCAATGCAAATATTATCATTTTTCATTGGGGTGAAGTATATTCCTGCAGGGGATAACGACAAAAATTAAAAAAAAAACACAGGTCTATCTCGACGTGACAAATGCATTGCTAAAAATGATTACTAAACCACTGAATCCTGCTCGCGCCTTATAGTGAACAGAAAAGTATTAGCTTTATTGTAAAGTAAACGTAATGTTCTGTACTAAACATTGGTTCAATGTGAGTAGCTTTAAAGCGTATTACTAGACTTGGGGAAAATAAATGTTACGGAATGTTATTTTCAAAAAATCAGTTCTAATGAAAAGCTCAAAATTACTCGAACCAAAATCAACGAATTCAACCCCCAAAGATATGAATAAAACAAAGTGAAATGAAATGTGTTATAGCTGTTCTTCATTTAGGGTGAGATCCATTTTCTCAGGAAGGGACTGAGGGAACAAAAGAAGGGACGAATATATCATTCGATTCAGCACATTTTACGCAATTATTCCCAATATAATACTTTAAAAAAATGTCATCCATAGGCGCCATGGCGCTTTGAAAGTGAGCGTCGTCACTTTTTGAAGTTGCAGATCACAACATTCAAATTGACACATCAAATTCGCAGAATCAACTCTCATACGGTACGTTCTTTTCATTTTCGCAAAGAGTTCCACTAGGTCTGATTCTGATTACAATTTCTTTGTAACATATAGACAAACTGCCTGCACATATTAGGATAAAACCCAGTCTATACGCTGTATTCCATCATCGGTCAACCTTTGGTCATCACGTGATATGCTTCTCTTGTCATCGTATTCCACCCTTATCAGCCAATCACAGGGCTGTAAAAACCAGTCTGAAATGCGATACTACCTGTTCGACTAGCATTGACTTAGGGACTTAGAAATAAAATCCCATTCTTTGTGCTGTTAAGTGTACATAGCTTCTTTTCGTATTGATAAGTATGTCATTGGGACTAGAAATACCAACGTTGCGGAAAACAGGGAAATTGTGCGGATAATTATGCAAGCAGTTCTGTACCTAGCCAAGCACAATGATGCTCTCAGAGGTCACGACGAGAAAAAAGAATCGCTCAATCGAGGAAGATTTTTAGATTTGCTTTCAATTTTGTCCTTAAATCACCCCTACCTCCAGTCACATATCCAAAAAATTGAAGGAAGTACAAAGAAAAGTAGACGCACGTTTATGTCTAAAATGAGTCAAAATAGTATGATTGAAGTGTTAGCTGATGAGGTTCGAGACCATATTCTAGAAGAAATCAAACAAGCAGAAATGTTTGCAGTTATTGTTGATACTACAACAGATCTGGCAAAATTGGACCAATTTTCGTTGATTGTCAGATACTGTGATGATGTCGGTGAGTCACACGAAAGACTAGTTGCTTTGGATGTAGCGGAAGATGCTACGGGTAACGGAATGTTTAATCTTCTAGTCGAGCTTTTCAAGCGTCACGATCTCAATTGGAAATCAGATTTGTGTGCTCAAGCCTATGATGGAGCTGCAAGCATGCAGGGTGAATATAAAGGACTCCGAAGCTTGGTTCAAAATGAAAACCCTAAAGCATTGTACGTGTGGTGTTTTGCTCACATTCTTAATTTAGTAATTGTAGACGCAGTAGATGAAAATCAAGAAGCTAAGAACTTCTTTGGTGTCCTGCAAAGCTTAGTAACGTACATGGGGGCAAGAAAAAGAACGGCTGTATTTGTAGCACAACAAAAAGCAATATACCCTCTTAACCAAAGGGTGCGTCGATTGAAACATCTTTCTAACACTCGTTGGACGTCGCACGATCGTGCAATAGATGCAGTCCACACTACCTACGAAGCTCTTCTCAATACGCTTGAGATATTGTCTAAGGATAATGAAAGAGAGACGGCGAGTACCGGTGAGTCTTTTCTGAGCAATCTTACAAAATTCAAATTCGTTTTCATGCTCTTTTTTATGAAGAGTATTTTCGAAAAAACAACACCACTTTCGACATACCTTCAAACGAAAGGACTTGACTTTCTGGAAGCCATGGCTCTTGTTTCGTCCACAACAATGGCCGTTAGAAGAAATGCGTGATGAAAGTCATTATGAGTCGTTGATTTCTCGTGCAAGTGAGTTCGCTAATGAGCATGGATTTCTCGAAAGTGAGCTTACGTTTTCAGAAACTAGGGTACGGCGTAAAAAAAACCTGTCTGGAGAACTCGCTTCCGATGAGACCCCGGTGGATATGAAGTCACGATTCAGATCCCAAGTCTTCTACCAAATATTAGATACATGTTTGGAAGCCATTCGAAGCAGATTCGTACAATCTGAAGCAATTCTCCGAGACTTGGCTATTTTGAGCCCTGAAAGATTGTTACGTGTAACGAGTTCTGACGATGTACCACAAGATGCATTTGAAAAGATTGTGCACTGGCTACCAAAGAAAGATCGCGAGAAGTTGAAAACTGAGTATATTATGTTTGCCAAAAGCTTTAAAGGCATCTATGAGGCCTGTATCTATATCACCAGACATTCTTCATGATTCGAACAAAGAACCAGATGTTGGAACATCGTTGGAAGATGATGTCGTATTTGATCTAACATCGGAGTCCCTGAAACTGAGGTGTAAAAACGTTGACATCGATGAAAAACTAGGCCGGCATGAAGACTTGGGAGAAGAAGAGGAAAACGGTGAAAATGATAAAGAAGTTGAAAAGTTGAAAATTAAAATATCGGATGTTTTAAAGCTGTTAAAAAATTCAAGTTGGAGACATCTTTCCCAAATTTATGCCTAGCCTACAAAGGAGTGTGCACAATTCCACCGTCGTCAGCGTCAGCTGAGAGATCGTTTGCAAAGTTGAAAATAATAAAAACTAGATTGAGGTAAGCTAAGACAGGATAACGAAAAATGAAAATAAAATACTTATTATTTAAAATCAAGTTAACTACATGCATAAACCGTTGTTTTCAGGTCTACGATGTCCGTTTAGAAGGGCTCATGATTCTCTCGTGTGAAAGAGACATCAAGATTGACTTGAATTCTGCTATCGACAAATTCGCTTCAAGATCTGCTCTTCTTTCCAAAATGCTTCTGTTCCAATAAACATCTTGTATCAGACATTATTTTCAATAATAGGCTATAAAGTTGTAAATTCACAGAAGTGTTTTTATGTAGGCCTATATGATTGATATCCATTCACTGCATGTTAACACTATAGGTAATACAATAGTAGAAGTTGATTTGATTTGTGGGGGATATTGTCACAAGAACTTTTTATCAATAATGTACACATATAACGGATGTTTTTCTGTGTAGTATACAGCACGTTTATGAGCATTTAGAAATATGCTTCTGAAAAGGTCAATTAAAAAGAGTGTTATTACTGATAAATGCTTTTTATTTCACTTATTTTTCAAGAATAATAAGTGTGCCTATATTGTATTTTCAATTTTTCTATGATAATTCGTATGGATTCTTACATATGTTGCCTTCGTACGATAAAAAAAGTTATACTTTGAAGTCAAACGACATAATAACTATGACTGTTGAAATAATTAGAACGATGGTTGCTCTTACAAAGTCGTTTGAGTCGTTTGGACGTAATTTGATATAACCTAAAGGGTAAAGAAGGCTATTTTTTCTGTAAATATCGTGCTGTCTTATGTTTTTAATAAACTTACGGAGATATCATGTTTTTAATTTGTATATTCCTATCATGTTTCTGAGATTTCAGGGTGAAACTTTTGCTTTAAGCATACTTACATAATATTACTGAACTCATGCAAATAACAATAATTAATTACACTGTTTTTACATATTGAGAAGATGCACTCTGAATGAGAAAGTTTCGATTCGAACTAAATTATAAGAAAACTATCATTACAGAGAGTAGCACTATAGTTGGTTATTGTTTGATCATATGTCTACTGCTAAAAGGTAAAACACTTTACTTGAATTCAATAATAAAGACCCTTAGAGCCGGTTGTACCAAGTGATGATTAGTGAATTAAGCAAAAATTAGCAAATTAATTTGTTATCACCCTTGGTTACTCATGTTATTTTTGTACCTTACGTAATGATTAACTCATTAATATTTAATCATCAGTTGGTACAATCGGCTCTTATTAATATACTTATTGGTTGGGAATAACATTTATTTACATATTCACTATCAATTAAATTACGAAAACGGTATATTTCATCATTAAGAACCTAGAGTCTACTCCTACTTATTCTTGTAGTCGAATTAAAATGTATTTTTGATCATTTATTTACTAGCCATTATACTATATTATACATTATACTGAAACTTTGACAATCCAGTAACATACAACCATGTTGAAAAATAACGAATTAATGAGAACCACATTCCAAAACAAAAAACTCACAAATCTGCAATTCGAAATTAGGGGTGGTGGGTGGGTCTATTGTTCAACTTGTCTGGCCCCGGGCGTTTTTGGAGGTTCAGGCCGCCACTGCTGTCTGATGTTAGACATCTCTGACAATACTACGAAACTTATCACAGTTGTACTACAGACTAAATAACAACTTTGTGCTAATGAACTACTACAAATAAATAACATCTATGCGCTAATTAACTACTGGAATTAAATAACAACTACGTACTAAACAACAGGAATACTTGATAAAAGATGCATGAAACACAGGCGCCGGTGTAGAAGGCCGGAGCCTGCCAATTCACTAAAATATATAAAACATACTATATCCTATTGACACTCAAATAGAAACTAAATTTTGTCCGTCAATTTGGCTGCGTTTAGAAACTTGAAGAGCTTATCTATAACAATCGGATTATCATCCAGCACTATTGACATGGTGTCTCCCAACGAGAAGCGATTTCTTAGCTGATGATAATCTCGACAGGACCATAGAATATGTTTAATGGTAAGGACTTCGTCACACTCTTCACAATTTGGAATAATCTTTTCAGGAGTAAACAGATACGCGTGGGTGAGTAAAGTATGTCCTACCCGCAAGCGAGTGAGGTCAACTTCTTCTCGTCGAGAGGGTCGGATCGACGAGTCCCACGGCTCCACGGTATGTTTTATTTCTTTCAGCTTATTATTTTGCTCCTGATCCCACATGTATTGAAATTTATTCTTGAAGGTGTGTTTAAAATATGCCTTCATATCACTTGACGGAACTCTGTCATCGTCTAATGCTTCTTTTTCTGTTGCAGCTTTAGCGACCGTGTCTGCACGCTCGTTACCTCTGATGCCAACGTGTCCCGGGATCCAGCAAAACACCACTCTGACGTCCTGCATGGCAAGGGTGGTCAGAAGTGAGTGTATTGTCTGGACGAGGTAATGGGATGAGTAAAGCTGATCTATTGCTTGCATGGAGCTAAGTGAGTCGGTGAATATTAAAAACGATTTCTCTTCCCGATCTTCAATGTGTTGCAGAGTTCTATACAGCGCGTATAGCTCAGCTGTATACACACTGCACGTGGGGCTTAGTTTAGAACTGTATTCAGCATTTGGTTTTGAAATAAAAGCACATCCCACACTGTTGTTAAGCTTGGAACCATCGGTAAAATAATGGATAAAACCCGGGTATTTGCAGCATATTTCTCCGTACCCCTGCTTATAGACAATATCACTAGTTTCAGATTTTTTATTCCGTGCGAGGCTAAATACACATGTTGGTCGTGGTACGAGCCAAGGAGCCGAGGAGCTAACCTCAACAGGGCATACTCTTGGCAACCTGAACCTCAAATCTTCTAGAATGTGTACTAGGCGAATACCAACTGGAAGTGTAGCAGAAGGCTTGGCATCGTAGAGTGGTTGAAATCTGGGGTCGAATACAGGTTGATATGCTGGGTGTTTCTTCATGCAGAGAAGCTTAGCTGCATAAGAACATAGAAGATGTTGTCGTCGGATATGCAAGGGTGGTTCACTAGCCTCACAATACAGGATCTCCACCCGACTGGTTCGGAGAGCTCCGATAGCCAGTCGGAGGCCTGTATTGTGGGAAGTGTTCAGAGGCTTTAGGTATGATTCGCGAGCAGAGTTATATACGATAGAGCCATAGTCCAGCTTCGACCTCACTAGTGCTCTATAGATGCGAAGCATGACTGTTCGGTCTGCCCCGCACTTTGTCCCAGAAAGGTATCTCATGAGATTCAGTGATTGAATGCTCTTCTTTTCAATGTAGTCAATATGCGCCTTCCAATTCACTTTACTGTCGAAGAAAAGACCGAGAAATTTAAAAGACATCGCAAACGGAAGTTGTTGGCCATTTAAAAACAGATCTGGCTGTGGTTGTAGTCCTCGATGACGGGAGAAATGCATGCAGGTGGTCTTTGTGATTGAAAAAGTGAAACCTGTGCGAGCAGCCCATTTTTCCAGCCTATTTATCGTCATTTGGATTTGGCGAGACGCTGATGCTAGGTTAGCTGATTTGCAGCAAATAGCCAATATGATAAAACCGGTGGTTTCACACATTCCGTAATGCTATTGATCGCTATGGCAAATAAAGTTACACTTAAAACTGAACCTTGCGGAACACCATTTTCTTGATTGAAAGTATCAGATAAAATATTGTCAACTCGAACACGAAAACGACGGCTAGTCATGAAATTTAAAATGAGCTTGGGGAGATGACCTCTCATTCCCCAAGAGTGCAGAGTTTTTAAATGTTATGACGCCACGTGGTATCGTACGCCTTGTTCAAGTCGAAAAATACTGCTATGGCATGTTGCTTGGTGAGGAATGCATCTTGGATTACATTCTCCATCCTAATCAGGTGATCCAGAGTGTTCATATTTCTCCTGAAGCCAGACTGCTCTGTGCAAAGGAGGCTCCGTCTCTCCAACCACCAGACGAGGCGGTTGTTGACTATCCTTTCCATCACCTTGCACAGGCAGCTGGTCAGGGAAATAGGACGATAGCTTGCTGCAATCTTCTTGTCGTTACCCGGTTTGAGAATAGGGACTTGAATGGCTTCTCTCCATGTGTCAGGAAATGTATCTGACATCCATATGGAGTTGAACATCAACAGCACGGTATCTAGGCTAGCACTAGATAGATGCTTCAGGAATGCATTTGATATCCTGTCTTTCCCTGGGGATGTATTCTTAGACAATTCAATAGCATGATCCAGCTCCCAGCGACTGAGTGGTAAGTTGTAATTTTCATAATTCAAGGAGTGAAAATCTAAATGCTGCCTTTCCTCAGAGCGCTTCAGTCTTTGGAATGCTGCTGGGTAATGGGAGGAGCTTGACACGTCGGAGAAGTGCTGGCCAATAGCATCAGCAATCTCCTCCGGGTCTGATATTAGGTCGCCATTCACCAACAGTCCCGATATAGTTTGCGTGGAATGTTTGCCGTCAATTTTCTCAATACGATTCCATACTTTTGTTGCGGGGGTGTGACAAGTTATAGAAGATACATAATTGGCCCAGGACACTCTTTTCGCTTCCTTGATCGTGCGGCGTGCTCTAGCTCTTAGCTTTCTATATTCGTCCAAGTTAGCATTGCTTGGACGGACGGTAAAACACCTCAACGCTCGTTTCCCATTACGAATGGCTTGTTTGCAGTCCTCGTTCCACCAGGGAACGGGGATACGAAGAGGGTTCCCTGAAGTTTGAGGAACACACTTCTCGGCAGCACTTATAATGTTGTCTGTAAGTTCTTTCACTCGCGATTCGACATCCGTGTGGTTGTGAACCTCACGTAAATCTGCAAGGCCAGAAAAGAGCTTCCAATCAGCTTTACGCAAAACCCAGTTAATGCTGCGCTTTCGTTGAAGTTGATTGTTAAGAATGTTTAAAATAAGTGGAAAGTGGTCGCTTCCACAGAGATCATCGTGAACAGAGAGGTTAAAAACTGGTGCAAGGTTGGGGGTGCACACACACAAATCTATCACAGAAAATTCTCCATTAGAAGCATTAAAACGTGTTTTCTCACCATTATTAAGAAGGACGAGATCATTATCATTAAAAAATTGTTCGAAAAGATTACCTCTGCCATTACCATCAACCATCGTATCACCCAAAAGCTGGTTATGGGCATTAAAATCACCTAGTAAGACGTAGGGAAGTGGCAATTGTGAAACTAGGTGCTGGAGAGTATTCTTAGTCACATTCGCCCATTCTGGCAGGTATATGTTGCAGAATGTGACCGGCTGTGGCATATGCAATCGCACTGCCACGGCCTGCAGAGTTGTAGTGAGAGGCACTGCGCTAGAGTGAAAATAAGCTGTTGGAAACAGCTGTTGCAACTCCTCCATGCGCTCTGGTGCCGGTCAGGTCGTCTAATCGATGAAATGTGTAGTTCTTTGAAAATGGTGAGTCCGTTGGTTTAAAATGCGTTTCCTGGATGAAAAGACAGATAGGGTTGTACCTTGCTGCTAACAGTTTAATCTCCTCTTTACGTATATTATAACCGTTCACGTTCCACTGCAAACACGCCATTGCGGTCAAGATCTCCCGGCCCCACGGTCGGTGTTGGGCGGTTCAACGTTCGCTGAACCCTCCGCCTTGCATTCCATTGCCGTAACCGTCAGACTTTTTGTTTTGACGGTCTTTGGTCGACGGGTAGTATTAGAGCTAGAAGAGTTACGCCCTAGTCTCACTCCTTGAAAATTCAAATTTGATTGAAACTTGGCAAGCCCATGTGTCATCATCTGGATTGAATCTCATCAGTTTTTTTACGCAATCGGTTGCACCACTTCTGAGAAAACTAATTTTCCATTTTCCAAATTACCCATAAGAATAAGCCAGAGAAGAATTTTCGTATCAAAAATGTAATTCGAAAAAATTCAAATTTTCACCAAATTTCAATATAATAATGATACACATTATTCCGAACTTTCACTAAAATCCAATCAGTCGTTTTGATACAAAAAATTATGTAATGACAAAAAAAATCGAGAGAAGAATTTTCGTACAAAAAATGTCTTTCGAAACAATTCAAATTTTCACCAAATCTCAATATAATAATGATACAAATTATTTCCAACTTTCACGGAAATCCAATCAGTCGTTCAGATATAAAAAATTATATAATGACATTTTTACACATCGTTTTGAAGCTATTAAGAAAACCAATTGAATCCAAGCAACAAGTGTCACCAATTGATGAAGAACGATTAAAACAATGCCTTCTTCATTATCGAAGAAATTATTGAGAATGTGTAATGAATATAAAAAGAGGGTCTCAAGGTGTATATATGTATACAACTGTCATCACGTTTCATATAGTAGTCTAATATTACAATATATAATATTGAATTGCATCTAATATTTCCTTTATGAGAATAGTCTACGAAATAAACCAACTAAATGGAAAGATTGATTTTTAACTTGAATGCCGTCAAAACATCAACTTGATATAACTTTTTGAAGTGATTCAATTTCATTCTCATTAGCTCATCCATCAACGAGGAAACACATAACGTGTTTTCCTAGTAGTAATAATTGGATGAGCGAAGTGAAGACTCAATTTCACTTGACCCGAAAAAAATGTACATTTTTTCTTTCTGTTCGTGCTCTACAGGCCGGACGAGAATTCAAATTCGATTGAAACTTGGCATGCCGATGTGTCATCATCTGGATTTAATCTCATTAGTTTTTATACGCAATCGGTTGCACCACTTCTGAGAAAACTAATTTTCCATTCTCCAAATTACCCATAAGAATAAGCCAGAGAAGAATTTTCGTACAAAAACTGTCTTTTCGAAAAATCCAAATTTTCACCAAATTTCAGTTTAATGATGATACACATTATTCCGAACTTTCACTGAAATCCAATCGGTTGTTTTGATATAAAAAAATTATATAATTACAAAAAAAGCAAGAGAAGAATTTTCGTACCAAAAATGTCTTTCGAAAGAATTCAAATTTTCACCATATCTCAATATAATAATGATACAGATTATTTCAAACTTTCACTTAAATCCAATCAGTCGTTTAGATATAAAAAATTATATAATGATAATTTTACACATTGTTTTAAAGCTATTAAGAAAAACAATTAAATCCAAGCAACAAGTATCACCAATTAATGGAGAACGATTAAAACAAGGCCTTCTTTATTATCGAAGAAATTATTGAGAATGAGTAATGAATATAAAAGGAGGGTCACAAGGTGTATATATGTATACAGCTGTCATCACGTTCAATATAATATATAGTAGACTACTAAAAACTAGTCTAATATTACAATATATAATATTAAATTGCATCCAACATTTCCTTCATGAGAATAGTCTACGGAATAAACCAACCGAATGGAAAGATTGATTTTTAACTTGAATGCCGTCAAAACATCAACCTGATGTAACTTTTTGAAAGAATTCAATGTCATTCTCATTAGCTCATCCATCAACGCGGAAACACATAACCCGTTCTCCTAGTTTATCATCTAGCTTTTTCATTTCCGTTGTATCAGTGGTAGGAGAGAAGGGTCTCAAATCTTGATATAGTTTGATTCAGTTCTGAATATGTTGTCATTGATTAGCCTATCCGTCAGTATCGTCGGCGCAGCTGTTGTTGGTTCACTATATAGAATGAAAACAACAAAATGAATGTTAATCCATTTTGTTTTGATTCGTTTTACATTTTTCCAAGTGTGAGTACAATCGGTCATCTCACTGTGTATTAGATACCATTCGTCACCAAAGCCTTTTCTTTTTCAAGATGAGACTGGCGATGACAACAAGAAGAAACAGAAGACGTGGCAGAAATTGTCTGTGATATTTCTAATATAGTGCCAGATACCGAAAAGAGATCAGCGATCACGAAAATCAATATTCAAATTCATCCCATTTCATCAGACCATCAAAAGACGTCAACGATGCAGTAAAACTCACATTTCTCGATCAACATCCAATTCAACCATCTGCTGATATTCACGCCTTACCATTCGACCATCACAGGGTTTATAACCAAGCATTACCTAATAACGATAGAGTTCGACGAACGTGGGTATCGTACTACCAACAACAGTGTTCTCTGTTCAACATGCATGGCGTTTTCTCATGAGAGAACTGACGAAAAAGAAAGCGTGTTTATTAACGGCTACAATGTTCAAAATCTGAGACATATATACAGTGACCTGAATCGGCATGAAAACTCGAAATCCCACAAAACTGCTACATCAGCTGCAATTCTGGCTACAAGAAACAAAGACGTTGCCAGTCTTATCGACACAACACTGAAAGATGTGCACAGGCCGGAAGTTGATCAGAGGCGCTTCGTTATCCAAAGATTGATTGATATCGTAATATTCATTGGAAGACAAGGTATCCCATACCGTGGTGCAGATGAAGCTGCTTATTGCCTTGATGACCGTTCCAAAAATCACGGTAATTCTCTAGAGCTGGTTTTGTTGATGACAGAATGCGATGTTGTTCTTAACGAGCACGTTAAAGCCGCTACCAGTCTGAGTAAAAAACGAAAACTTCTCCAGATTCAAAAAGGAAAGCCAAACGCGAAAGGCAGAGGATTACTCAAAACTCTCTTGTCAAAAACGTTCATGAACAAGCTAATAAGAACGATTGGTGCATCTTCACAAGCGACGATAATCAATGATGTACAGAAAGCCGGTTCATTCAGCTTGATGGTTGACTCCACACAAGACGTAGCAGTTCTCGATCAGATGGCCATTTGCGCGCGCTACGCATTGAACGGCGAGGTTCTTGAGAAACTTATGAGATTGGTTGTTGAGAATGTTTCTACAGGGATGGCAATTTTCAATCTGATTAAAAAAGAATTTGATGAGGCTGGACTTGACCTCAAAAATATTACAGCCTGCTCTTTCGACGGGGCTGCCAACATGAGAGGACAATATAATGGTTTGCAGGCGCACTTGAAGAATGAGGGCTTGGGAGGCAACCCATCTATTGTCTATGCACACTGTTCAGGTCACGTTCTGAACCTAGTGACGTCAGACGCCACCCAATGCTGCTCGGCGTCGGAAAACATATTTGGTTTAGTGGAGTCTTCAGCAGTCTTCCTTTCTGATTCTCATAAGAGGATGCAAGTTTGGACAGAGATAACCAAGCACACTTACTCTGGTAATGTTCAACTACGAGAACTACATAAAATAGGCGCTACCAGATGGTGGAGCAAAGCGAAGGCACTCTCCGCAATAGTAGACAAAGAGCTCAACGTAGAAGATGATGTATAAGTAAAGAAGTTGAGATTTTAAGTGTTTTTAACATTTTTGATTGAAATCGTTTCCGGAGACAGGCATTTTGATACTAAAGCAAAATTTATGGCCAGAGCATTATTGGACAACTGGCTCAAGTTCGGAAACATCATGACAGCGTTTATTTACTTGGGCATTTTCTCCGCCAGTGATCCTGTATGTAAAAGTCTGCAAGCAAAGTCACTCAACTTACAGCTTGGAATATGGTTAAAACCCTTACTTCACAAACTGAATCAGAACGAGATATCGCTCACCTAAATGCCCTTTATCAAAACGCCAGAACTTTTGCAACCGCAATTAATGCCCAGCTTGATGAGAAAGGAATAACCAAAGTTGAACTTGACAAGGATTTCCTTCAAAGAGGGTAGGAAAGAAGAAGCTCGTGCCCGGTGAACTTTCACGCGATGAAAGGGGTGATTCCAAAACACAAATAGAACTTCATAGAATTGAAACCCAATTATCAATCTTGGATCAAGCAAAAAGCAGTTTGGATAAGAGATGTGTTGCTAATAGCGCATTATTAGATGCCTGTGCCTGTCCACGTGACGCCTTGCATGAAGTTGCTAAACTAACACACAATGACAGGAACCAATTGTTTGTGGAATTAGTCCAGTACAGCAGCCTGAAGTGCATGCTTACCTCAGACGAGAGAACGCGTCTTGAAGATGCAGACAAGAGTGACGAAGAGGAAAACTTCGAAGACGAGAGAACACGAAGAAGTGCAACAGTGTCTACATATGTAAGAATTGTTTGTCGTGTGCATTCAAATTGCGTTACGAACATACTTTGCAAGCATCTTCATTCAACAACATCTACATTTGTTACAAATACGTCTTGACCCTTCCGTGTACTCAAGTGACGCGCGGAAGAGTGTTTAAATAGTAAAAACCAAGTTGCGATCAATGATAAAACAGGACATCATGGAATATTTGCTAATTATTAATGTGGAGTATGACTTTCTTGAGAAGATCGATAAGGACACTATTATCGACAAGCTAGCAAATTCGTCAGACGAATTGAAACGACTGCTACTGCAATATGTTCTAACATTATTAGTAACTTATTATGATACCTGATGAAAGTCTGTCCTGATTTGTCTTCTGAAAGTTTTACAAACAATCAAGTTATAGCTCCAGTCCTTCAATTTTTAGAAATTTACTAGTAAAGTACCGGTACTGACATTTAATCAATTTAATCATTTCAAATGCTGATTAGTTGAAAACCAATTCGGCTACAATGTTTTGTAACATTATTAATTCATAGCAATTTAGAGTCTACTAGCCAAATTGCTATGAGAACCGGGCATTGTAAAATAATCATTGATATTTTGAAGCATAATCGCCGGAAAAATGATATTGAATTCGTAGTTGCATCTTGAAGGGTGAGCTTGTTCTCTAATATGAATTCTCGATAGTCCTGCTTGTTAGTTACATTGTTCAGTTATTTTTTGTTTGTTACAGGTTACAAGTTTGATAGTCAATGGGGAGTCAGCTTAAGAATTGTCGTTAGTAATCTCATCAGCTCAGACCGGCAGGCACTCTGTGAATTGATCATTATCATTATCAAAAGAAAACATATTTTCTGCGATCTTTCTTTGTCGTTAATCTGATGCTAAAAATGAAACAATAGAAATGGATATGATTCTCGTGTGTAGTTTCAACAGTGGTGTCGTAAAATGTAGAGTTACAGTACATTAGGTACTACACTAGATGTTCGAGTTCATTGTATAGTCGAGATTCTTTTAGTGCTTTTTAATTTATAGTTTGAAAGCGCTTACGTTTTTCAATAAATAAGAGAAATGCAGCATAGCACATACTAATTGCTTTGATTGTAACTCTTTTTCACATAGCTATTATACCATTGATACAAGTACTTGGTTGTAGCCTATAAGAAAGATGATTTGTCTTCAATAAATTAATTCTGTAATAATTTGTGTGAATATTCCACTGTAAAAGAAGGATATAGTTATATATTTTATCGTTTGAATTATGAATATGATGAAAAAAACGCCTCCAGGGGCTGGGAAAACGCCCAAGACCCCGTAGTGGCTCGGGCATAGCCCTCGCTCTAACGAGGCCTTTTGGACCCAGCCCGACACTGGCTTCTGTCATCTTAGAAAAGAAGAGGACTTTCAGTTTAAATCAACGAGAGTATTTTCTACGGTGTTTGAGATTTTCGGTTTGGACTCCTGTGTACAATGCAGATTCTTCAGATGCAAAATTTACATCATTCATGGAAATATTCCTGCATGCCTTCAATACTAGCTTTCCCAGAACGATCTGTAAAGTATCTCAAGATAAGAGAGTAAACAAGTGGATAACACAAGAACTGAAATAGAGTGCAGGTGCTCTAAGATCGCTTTTCTTCGAGATCAAACAACCAGGTTCCACCAGCATTGATGTGGCTCGCTACAAAGCAGCAAAACGGGGGCACCGAAAAAATCGGCAAGATGGTAAGAAATACAGCAACGACAGTTACATAGCTTCTGCATCAAACACAAGCAAAGCGTCGTGGAATGTTATGAAGCCAATTCCACTTCATCAAAGCGTAAAGCGAAGAATATTACTCTCATAGTACACGAAAAGAAAGTCACGAACCCACGTAACGCAGGGTTTCCAGTTACTAGGCTGTAGGCCTAGTAGGGTCAGCGCCTTGGACCCATGGTTTTAGACTGCTCTAGCACTTCTCTCAACTTGAGAACTTATTGCACAGCTGTTTAGCTCATATTATTGACGGAGTGTATTCGTTTGGTAAAAGGAGATAATGATGTCATATTTTCATCTGTCAAATTTAGTGTGGGTACCGGTACTTTCTGAAATTCAATAATAAAAATGAATTGCATTAATTTCCGGCCACTGCGGAATTTTTACTTCGGTTTTTGGCCAGGCATATGTCGGATTTTACGGCTTGCAGCATTTGTCCATACCGATGAGATTCATTTACTCTTTCAGGCACCAGGCAACACCGGATCAGCCTTCTTCAACTACAAGTCGAGTTTTAGTATGGTGCTAATGGCATCATGTGACGCCGATTATCTTTTTACTTTCGTCGACATTGGAGCCGCAGGCCGACAGAGCGATGGAGGAATCTTCCAGCATTCCCAATTCGGACAAGCCATCATCAACGAAGTATTGCCGTCACAAGCTCCTCTGGAATTGAAGGAGTGTAACCTACCGAGTGTGTTTGTAGGAGATGAAGCCTTCCCACTCCGAAAAAGTTTTATGGAAGATTAAGGAAGATTCCTATCGGCTGAGAAAACTATCTTCAATTATAGGTTGATATGAATGACCGCTTATTTGTTTAGGCGTACAGTATTTTGTGGGCAAAAATATAAGTTTTTGTTCGTAATTTCAAAAAATAATGAACGTCTGTAGGCCTACCGAAAAAAGAAAGTTTACGTAGAAAAATCATATGAGATTCATGATCGAGTTTGCCAACCTTTAATATAGGTTGATAAAGTTTTAAAAACTTACCATTCGACTACCGAAGAAAAAAGTTATTGCTGAATTCTAAATACATATAAGTTATGATCGAGTATACAAACTTTTTGAAAATGTGTTGCAAGATTAATTTAGTTCAAGAACCTGTATACAATATTTATTGTTTCAGACTAAGCCGAGCTCGGCGAATTATTGAAAATACGTTTGGCATCTATGCATCACGATGGCGAATTTTCCGTCGCCCCATCAATGCATCGTTGCCAACGGTAGAAGCAATTATGCTGCCTTCACAATCTTCTTCAGAAGCAAAGCAATACCTCCAGCAATGCTAGGGAAAGGTATTATTGCCCACCAGGCCTTACTGACTTTGAGGAAGCGGATGGCGTTGTGACGCCCGGGATTTGGAGGCGAGAAGAGATGGATGGGCTCCGAGAGCTTGGACAATTAGGTTCGAACAACCACAGCCAAGATGCCAAGGACTTACGGGAGAGGTTCGCCAAGTTTTCCATGAATCGGGGTGCTGTGCCATGGCAATGGAGGAAATTGCCGAATTATTTTTATAATTGAGATAAAGATCTACACTATTCAAATTATTATTATTATATTGCATTATTCAGATTACATTATTAAATTATTTACACCATTCACACTTCAACTTTTCTCTTGTTCTTTATCATCTAACAAGCAATATATCATACGTTTGAAGGACGACAAGTCCTTCGCGGACAACCTGTCCATTTGTTCTACCAACGACATACAAAAGAACTCGTTGGAAGACTGAACCTGAAAACAATTGAAACATCTACATTAGAAAGAGATTAGAAAACAAATGGTTAGGGTTCGGGTTCTATGAATCATGAAGATTTCAATTTACGGTGGTTGTTTGAATTAATGATTTCTCTTCAGGCCTATAGTGAAGGTTTCTGTCAAGTGACGTCACTCATTGTTGTGAGAGAGAGACAACAATGTCTACGAGTTGGAATTAAACAATCTGCATGTTTGGTAAGCCTAGTCCACCAGTTCGCTGTATTGCTTTCTTAAGTTTGCTGAATAAACGAGTGTTAGTTTTTGTTACTTGACAGAAACCTATAGGCCTACCTATATTTTCCAACATATAATCAATACTCAAGGTACGAACCTTCGCTTCCTTCCCTTTCAACACCGCCAACAATTCTGCATCAAAATTGGCTTGTACTTCTGGCTTGTTGCCACTATTGGTTTGAGTTGCGTTACAGTTGATAGCTCCAGGGACTACCTCACGAGGAGCGACTTGGGACGGTAGCTGAGAAGTAGGCCTAGTTGGCACCGCCCATGAAAGCGATCAAGTTCAAATTTGGCAAATATTTAGTGCTGAATAAGTTCTAATTAGTGCCGTAAACCCCATAATTAGTGCTGCATTAGAACCGAAGTTATAAGGGTTTGTCTGTGGGCGGTGCCAACTTCACGCAGCACCGCCCATGGAACCAATCGGGCTCAAACTTCACGAATATTTAGTGCCGAAATAGTTCTAATTAGTGCCGTAAATCCGGGAATTAGTGCTGCTTCCGTTCGAAAGTTATGAGGGTTCTGCTCAAAGGTTCCAGCACCGCCCATGAGAGCGATCGGGCTCAAATTTGGCAAATATTTAGTGCTGAATTAGTTCTAATCAGTGCCGTCAACTGCATGCATTTTGGACCATTGGTTCAAAAGTTATAAGGGTTCTTCTCAAAGGTTCCAGCACCGCCCATGAAAGCGTTCAGGCTCAAATTTGGCCAATATTTAGTGCTGAATTAGTTCTAATTAGTGCCGTCAACTGCATGCATTTTGGACCATTGGTTCAAAAGTTATAAGGGTTCTTCTCAAAGGTTCCAGCACCGCCCATGAAAGCGATCATGCTCAAATTTGGCAAATATTTAGTGCTGAATTAGTTCTAATTAGTGCCGTCAACTGCAAGCATTTTGGACCATTGGTTCAAAAGTTATAAGGGTTCTTCTCAGATGCTCCAGCACCGCCCATGAAAGCGATCGGGCTCAAATTTGGCAAATATTTAGTGCTGAATTAGTTCTAATTAGTGCCATCAACTGCATGCATTTTGGACCATTGGTTCAAAAGTTATGAGGGTTCTTCTCAAAGGTTCCAGCACCGCCCATGAAAGCGATCAAGCTCAAATTTGGCAAATATTTAGTGCTGAATTAGTTCTAATTAGTGCCGTCAACTGCAAGCATTTTGGACCATTGGTTCAAAAGTTATAAGGGTTCTTCTCAAAGGTTCCAGCACCGCCCATGAAAGCGATCTGGCTCAAATTTAGGACACGCTAATAGATCTCAGTTATCATTACAGTGTGTTCAAAACAGCTCATAACACACTATTCATCATCCAATCCACAGGAAATGTTAACAAATGATTATCCTGGCATTGTCTTTTTGATAATCATTAAAATCGCAATAAATCATTCCAGCAATTTACAAGTTGATAGATATCATTACATCCTCACTTTTACTTCATCCATATCATTATCCATTGATCATCAATGTTGTATGACTACTCTTTAAATTTTAGCTTCTGTGTTCAAATAAACCTGCACATAGTTCCTATACCGTACATATATCATATGATAATTTGTTTATATTCATACTGATGGATGTACAAACATTATTTTCTCACAGTCCATTATCTGCTGTTATCTAATTAAACTTATTATATTAATTAATTAAACTTTAGCCCATACTATTACTTTACAATAACTATAGTAATATAATTATTAATTAAACTTATTATATTAATTATTTGCCAAATTTGAGCCCGATCGCTTTCATGAGCGGTGCTGGAGCCTTTGAGAAGAACCCTTATAACTTTTGAACCAATGGTCCAAAATGCATGCAGTTGACGGCACTAATTAGAACTAATTCAGCACTAAATATTTGCCAAATTTGAGCTTGATCGCTTTCATGGGCGGTGCTGGAACCTTTGAGAAGAACCCTCATAACTTTTGAACCAATGGTCCAAAATGCATGCAGTTGATGGCACTAATTAGAACTAATTCAGCACTAAATATTTGCCAAATTTGAGCCCGATCGCTTTCATGGGCGGTGCTGGAACCTTTGAGAAGAACCCTCATAACTTTTGAACCAATGGTCCAAAATGCATGCAGTTGATGGCACTAATTAGAACTAATTCAGCACTAAATATTTGCCAAATTTGAGCCCGATCGCTTTCATGGGCGGTGCTGGAGCATCTGAGAAGAACCCTTATAACTTTTGAACCAATGGTCCAAAATGCTTGCAGTTTACGGCAATAATTAGAACTAATTCAGCACTAAATATTTGCAAAATTTGAGTCTGATCGCTTTCATGGGCGGTGCTGGAGCATCTGAGAAGAACCCTTATAACTTTTGAACCAATGGTCCAAAATGCTTGCAGTTGACGGCACTAATTAGAACTAATTCAGCACTAAATATTTGCCAAATTTGAGCCTGATCGCTTTCATGGGTGGTGCTGGAACCTTTGAGAAGAACCCTTATAACTTTTGAACCAATGGTCCAAAATGCATGCAGTTGACGGCACTAATTAGAACTAATTCAGCACTAAATATTAGCCAAATTTGAGCCTGATCGCTTTCATGGGCGGTGCTGGAACCTTTGAGAAGAACCCTTCTAACTTTTGAACCAATGGTCCAAAATGCATGCAGTTGACGGCACTGATTAGAACTAATTCAGCACTAAATATTTGCCAAATTTGAGCCCGATCGCTCTCATGGGCGGTGCTGGAACCTTTGAGCAGAACCCTCATAACTTTCGAACGGAAGCAGCACTAATTCCCGGATTTACGGCACTGCCTAGGCTCCCCTCAGAATTGTCGCACAGTGAAGTAGTTCGCCTAGTCCCACCTCGCACCGTAACCGATTTACGCCCCCGCTTTGGCAGTCCCTGGATATCGCCGTACTTTGTAGGGCTCGGCGTTGATGACGTTGAAGGCGAACTTTGAAACAAAAAGTGTGATATGTCGTCAACGTCATCCGAGCCGTCTTCCTCCTCCTCTTCTTGCCTTCTCGCTACGACGGAAATTGGACGGAAATTCTCTTCGTTGACGAAGCGTCGATAGGAATCTTTCAAGTTTGTCCGTTTCTTAATGCATTCAGCGGCTGTAATGAAAAATTGTGAAATCATGTCAGAGGACTACGCCCAAGTTCACTAGGCCTAGGCCACTAGATTATTTACTTATGGAACCTAACCTCTAAAAAACGTGACAATACTTACGTTCAAGTTCAAACATAAAACCAATCTCCATCCAGGCCTTGTCCTTTAAAGGCCTCATCTCATTTTCTGCGAGGTTATAATTGTACAGACAAGGGTTGTCTTGTACCACCCGAATAAATAACTCAACTTCAAAAGGCATTTTGAAAATTTAAACGTGTTTCAAAAGCGTGTTGATACGTTTAAATCGCTATTCTTATGGGTAGATGAATCTATATTTTCGAGAGTCGATTTTATTTTTCGGTCGTTCGATATAAATCCTAGCAACCGGAAGCAGATGAATCGCAACCACAGTGTGGCTTCCGGTAAAATCTTCGCTCATCCAATTAAGATGTCGACCTGTACAAAGTTCCTGGGAATCACAGTGATGGACACACTAGCTTGGAAGCCACACGTTGAGGAGACGGTGAAGAAAGTCTTAAAAGGAATATTTATGCTCAAGAGTCAATGCCGAGTAGTTTCTACAGCTCTTCTGCGCATGTTATATTACGCTCATGTTTATGGAATTTCGTTCTGGGGTCACTCTCCAAGTGTAAAGAGACGTTTTGTACTACAAAAGAGAGCGATTAGAATACTAGCCAATGCTAGGAAATTAACTTCGTGCAGACCCCTCTTTAAATCTTTGTCACTGTTACCTTTGCCCTATATTTTCCAAATGCAATCAGTCATCTTCGCAAAGCAAAACTTTGAGCTGTTTCAGTCCAACTGCCAGCTTCATCATCACGACACCAGACGTGGTAACGACTTGAGTGTTGAGCAACACAGACTTGCAGTGTTCGCAAAAGGCCCGACCTACACTATGACCCAGCTACACAACCACTTGCCAAGAAATATTTAAAAAAATGAAAAGTTTAGATACTTTCAATACGACTGTGAAGAGGTTTCTACTAGAAAGGTCATTTTACTCGATTGACGAATACTTATGTACTAATTATTGACTATCTAATTACTGAATATATTATATATTGTGTCTTATCGTATAATAATGACGATTATCATTCTGTGTGATGTACAGTCTTCTGGTAATAAAAAGATTAGTATTATGCTCCCACAACTCTCACACATCACACTGCAAAGCCTTTTGCGTACTGCTCAGAACTTTCCTACTTCTATTACAACTACTGCAATCCTCAACACCACCAACAACAGCTACACTACTCTGCATTGTCACAAGAGCTGGGTTAATACTGCAAAGTATGTTACCCTCTAGAACCAACTCAACAATAATGGCACTAAAACAAGTAACTACTAGCACAACTAGCAACTAATATATTCTCTTTCTCACTAAATTAATTTCTTCCGCAATAACTTCCTACTACACAAACAAATAAGTGAAACATAGTTGTTCTAAGAACCTTCACACAGAGCTAAACAAACCCGGACGCAAAAACAATGGGTTAACACAGACCAACAACGCTACCGAACTTTCAACTAGCCTACTTATAAACACAACTAAAACTTTCCGAATTTGTTCACCAACACGTCACCACCCTACTATAACAATGCTATAACCTTAAAACACTCATTTCACCACAACACCCACCAACTGGTCTCAAAAGAACAGTGATTCAACTGAAAATCACTAGGACACACACTCAACGCGTGTGTGTTAGCCATATGCAGAATAATACAGAATAAATACATTGAAGGAAACTCCTTACACATGTTTACTCAATTCAATGCATTATTTTCAAAGTCCAACCATTTTTTAGCCTATCCTAGTAACATTTAGATGCTAATTTATATCTGTATCTAGACCTACAAGCTGTTATCATAGTATTTTGATTTTCGCACCGAGCGGGTCAACCTTGCTCCACTGGGCGGTATTTGACCGTTCTTTGCCAGACTTAGTTTGTCCTCGGTTATGCAAGTACATTTAGATATAATACACCTCGAAAAGCAGAATCCAGACTTCAAAGACGACTGTGTTTACATGTCTGCTGATCCAGCAGACATGTAAACACAGTCGTCTTTGAAGTCTGGATTCTGCTTTTCGAGGTGTATTATCAAATACTTTAATATATAACCTTCGGTTATAACCGAAGGTTATATATTAAAGTATTTGGTATAATATTTACAATTTCATACATATAATTCAAATATCATTACAAGTATTAACTATAGATTAGTTTGCAATATACTAATAGTGAATAGCATTAAGCACTGTGTTTACATGTCTGCTGGATCAGCAGACATGTAAACACAGTCGTCTTTGACGTCTGGATTCTGCTTTTCGAGTTGTATTATATTTTCATACATATAATACAAATATCATTACAAGTATTAACTATAGATTAGTTTGCAATGTACTAATAGTGAATAGCAATAAGCACTTAGGGTAACCACATTCCTATCTTGGTATAGGTTAGGGGTGAGCCATGGCCTCCAATTCAGGAGGCGTGCATGGCCTAGGGTGAGGGGGCGGTAAGCTTGACAGGCATCTAGGTTTCTATGATCAACAAGTAAGGCTGACAGTGGAAAAGTCTCTCTATATTAGACAATGATATGGATGTAGGCCTAGTCGATATGAACAATAAACCGAAAAGGGGGCGTAGTGATGATGAAGAAGACATCATAACTCTGGTGGACCCTAAAATAAGTAAGAAGGACCAAGAAGAAAATAACGAAAAGGGGTCAGAACTCAGAAGTAGAGAGGAAAAGGCAAATGAATTTTGGTAATCTTATTGGTAACTTAGGAGAGAAAAAAGAGACAAATAATAGTAGACCAATCCATGAGTATCAGCTGGAATCTCTGGGTCCATTTACTGTATCCTGGAAAGAATCCAGGACAGTGTAGGAACAAGAATGATATATTCTTGGACTCAAAATTAAGAGGGGAATTAGGAAACTAGGACGAAACAGGTGTGCAGTGGACGTTCTAGCGGCATCAGATGCCAATATGGTAACCAAAATGAGCATATTGAGATTCAATGCCTATGTTCCAGGTCATATGGTACAAAGGCAAGGGGTTATTAAATGACTAGATGTGTTCTTTTCAGAGCAAGACAATATGGATGAAATGAACAGCTCGGCTAACATTATATCAGTTATATAGAGAGATTTCGAATATTTCGCGCTTACAAAGTTATGAGGCAACTTGACTCGAGCCCCCTCATCAAACTTTTGGGCAAGAGTCTAAGAGAGAGGAGTGAAACGAAGTTCCTTGGAATGACTATCAGTAACACTCTCGATTGGTCTGCCCATATAGGAAATGTCGCCAAGAAAGTAGCAACATCCGCATACTTACTGCGCAATCTTCAACCGGTGACCAGCATGAAAGTATTGAGAATGGCATACTTTGCCTTATCCCAGTCACACCTATCCTATGGAATTTGTTTTTGGGGCTGTTCACCGCGCATCGAAAGACTGCTTATAATTCAAAAAAGAGCGGTTAGAGGCATGCTAGGTGCATCAGGGAGACCAAAGTGTAAGGAGCTCTTCAAGAAACTTGCGATTATGACGGTGCCATGTCTATATATATACAGCCTCATTGTGCTCACTAGAAACAACATTGAAGCCCATGTCACGAACGGGCAGATACACAATTATGACACCCGACAGAAGAACAAGATTGCTGTTCAAGGACACAACCTGTCTCTGTATAGTCGAAGCCCGGAGTACGCTGGAGCTGCATTTTTTAACAAGCTTCCTGTATATATGGCATGCGAGAAAGACGACACAGCTTTCAAGCGAAGTCTCAAGCAGCTCTTAATATCAAATCCTTTCTACTCTACAGCTGAGTATCTAAATTCTCAATTTTAATGTACTTGTACCATCAATTTATTATTATTACTCTCACTGACTTGTTCAACAACATGTAAAATTGTTAATATTGAATGAATAAATTTATTATTATTATTATTATTATTATGAATGGTTGCGGGGGCGTAGTTATACTTTTATGACTCCGCCCCCTCGACTCGAGTCGTCATGCCGAGCTCATTTTCATCTCACAATGATTGAACTCACATTCGACTCGGAATCGATCGTTGGGTTTCAAGACTAGCAAAACGCGATCCCTGCAAGTCGATATCGAATTCGAAATGTGACACAAATAGTAATGTGACTTGAGTCACGATGGTTTCAAGACTTGCCATCAGTAGGCCTACATACCCATCTGCTCAATGTGATGAGCTCGGTGCATCGTCAGAACACTGTTATGTTATTACTTAATGCCCATTCACAACCGAAATTATAAGTATATTTGCATTAGCAGTGATGTAATTATTCAGTAGCTGTTCACAACAATAATTTAGCATTAAGAAACAGCCAATGAGATGGCTTGTTTACATCAGCTGATTAGCCGCCATCTTCTTTAGTGCAATTGTGAGTAGTTTTTAGGTTAGGGCACATTTAGTAGGCCCTAATATAATCAAGTCTCTCTAAACTCATTTGTAGTGTCATGGCTTCAATTCAAGCTGTGGCTGCATTCCAAAGCTGTGTCACAGTCATGCTTGCATGCACATATTTGCTGCAAAAAAGGAGACATCGACACAGGCCTAGGTGGTGGGTAAGACCAATTAACCAACGTCGCAGAGAGAGCTGGGAGAATACCATAATCTTCTTCAAGAGATGCGTCTTGGGGACACAGAACAGTTCTTTGTATACACTCGAATGATACCAGAAAGATATGACCTTGGGCCATCACTCAAGAAAAATAGTCGCCGACAACCACTGTCACAAGGCATGCGTCTAGCGATGACTTAACGGTAAGTATTACAGTTACGTCAAGGCTTATAATCTCTTGATGTTCAGCTTGTAAAATCTGAGATATTAATTCTTGTTCCAGGTTTTCAGCTACAGGAGATTCACTGCAATCAGTAGCATGGAGTTATCGTGTCGGAAAGTCAACATCAACATGTTGTATAATCATCTGCGCTGCAATTTGGGATGTGCTACTGCTATCACCTATTTATATATCCGAGCCCAAATGTGGCCATGTGGCCAAAATGATCAGGGTAATATAATATAGGCCTAGCCTTGAGTTAAGCCTAGCTGGGTTAATCCATGGCTTGATTGGCACGATGTAGGCGCCTAAGCCCAATTGAATGAGACCCTAGCCAGGCCTATAATGGGCATTATGTGGGGTCATATTACTACATGTTCATTTACATTTTACTGGAGGGAAAAAATGCTTGCTTACTTGACTTGAATAAAGCCGATTAATGTCAAGTGGATGGAGCAGGTAAATGTCAGACCTAAGCGTCGTAAGTTTTAAACTGCAACACACTTTATTATACTGTCTTGAAACAATGATTCTCGTGGTGACTTGTAGGCCTACTTTTACATCTGAAGAATGTTTGCAAAGGATGTTTGGTCCGTCAGTTACGCGCGTACCCAACCTTGACGCGTACCAACATTTGGCGCGTACATTACATGTCATTGAGTGACGTCATCAAGGCTCTGGTTGACAATTGATAATTTTAAATTTCACTAAATTTCCCCGATTTTCCCCGGGGTATCAAGTGCTTCTTGAACTCGTCGCCCATCTTGGAGGAGATAATCTTGGCCCTGGTTGTTTTCTCTAGGTGTGTGGTCGGGTCTGAAGCTCTCACTATGTAGGCTGGGTCGTCAAGCAAGGCTCTCATCTTCATTGAGTAGTCCGTGGTGTTCGTGACAAATTCAGGCGAAGAGTTTTCAGAGCTCGTATCTCGTCGCTGGACATGTTGCTCGGATGGACTCTGGCTTTGCGTAGAATTTCACACGTTCGTTGTCGGATCGTCTCAGCAATTTGCCTGGTAGCCCGACTACAGCAGACTCGACAACCAGGGCCAAGATTATCTCCACCAAGATGGGCGACGAGTTCAAGAAGCACTTGATACCCTGGGAAAAATTTTCACGCTGCCCGAAAATCTATGGTCTCCCGAAGGTTCACAAGACCGAAGTTCCGCTACGGCCCATCGTCAGCTCGGTAAGATCTGCTCTGCCACTCAACTTCTCGCCAAACACCTAGCGAGATACCTCCAACCATACGCCGCCGAGGAAGCCAAGTCGTACGTGCGCAATGTCGAGCACTTCATTGAAATCATCAAGGAGTACGAAACACAACCAGACCATCTACTAGTCAGTTTCGACGTGGTGTCTTTGTTCACCAAAGTTCCCGTCACCGAGGCCTTCGACATCATCAAAGCCAAGATAAAGCCTCCAGAGTACGTCTCGGACCTTGTTGAACATTGCCTCAATAACACCTACTTCAGCTTCGAGGGCCAGATCTATAAACAAGTGGAAGGAGCCATGATGGTTTCACCACTCTCTCCAGTGATAGCCAACATCTTCATGACAGACCTGGAAACACGTGCCCTCGATACTGCCACACTAAAGCCAAGTGTGTACTTGCGCTACGTCGACGACCTCGTGATCTGGAGGCACAGCAGAGCTGAACTTGACAACTTCCTAGACCATCACGAGTCGATCAAGTTCAACATGGAAGTGGAAGCCAATCAACAGATTCCTTTCCTCGACGTGCTGGTTATAAAGAAAGCCGATGGACGCCTGGGACATACCGTCTACAGGAAACCTACCCACACGATCCGCTATCTCAACGCCAAGTCACACCAGCATGCGGCACAACCAGCGTCCGTGGCCAATACTCTGGCTATCCGCTCGAAGAGATTAGCTGACGACGATCACATCAAGGACGAGTCGAAGACGTTGCGAGAAGCCCTACTCGCCAACGGATTCTCAAATTACACCGTTTCACGAGCCTTCCGTCGCAAGAGCAACAAGAGTCTAGAGAGTGAGGACACAGCTGAACCACGAGCCACGGCCTTCCTGCCCTTCGTTAAGGGAACAACAGATAAGATTGGTAGGCTTCTCCAACAACACGACATCAAGACGATCTACAGGGCGGACCGTAAGATCTCTTCGATGCTACGGAACGTTAAGGACGTCATCCCGAACGAATCACACGGAATATACGAAGTACCATGCGGCTCCTGTGATCGTAGCTACATCGGCAAAACCAACCGCAAGATATCTGCTTGACTTGACGAACATCGTGTCTCTATCAAAAACCAGGCTACTTCTTCAACATTGGCCAAGCACGTACTGAACGAGGTTCATTGGATCAACTTTGAAAACCAAGACCATTGCCAGAATCGACCACGAGCTTCTTCGCATCTATCGTGAGGCCCAGTTCGTTTGATTGCACACTAAATAGGTCATTGAACTGCCATATAGCCGCCAATAGTACAAAAACTTTGCTACTTCATGCAAACGTGCAGTGTCTAAGAAATCAAATTGAAATAATTGAAGCCTACTTGGAAGACTGTCAAGTAGACGTGTTATGTTTAACAGAGCATTGGCTCAAAAAGGATGAAATAAATAGTTATGTGATTCAGGGTTATGAAGTGGCTAATGTGTATACTGGAGTACAATACAAGAATGGTGGTGTTATCATATATGCACAAGCGGGTAGTTTGATCAAACCAATATCTTACATTATCAATCAAGTGTTGACAAGCACTGTGAATGTGTAGGTGTTGAGTTGAACAACGATTTTGGCAAATCTACTATTGTTTGTCTGTATAGATCACCCGCAGGTGATTTGGGGAAATTTATGAATTGTATAAACAAAATTGTAAACCACATAGCCTCAAGGCAGGTAAACATTATTATATGTGGGGATTTCAATATAAATTTTCTAGCGGAAAGCAATGATAAAAATGCAGTATTGGACTTATTTAGTTCAAATGGTTTGCACATGACTGTACAAGAGGCAACTAGGTCCGCAGGGAAAAGTAGAACATGTATAGACAATATATTCACTAACATTGATAGAAATATATCTGAAATCCAAAACAAGGATCTAGGGCTAGCTGATCATTGCAGTCAATTATTTAAAATTAGATTCACTGAAACTCCGCCTGATACTAAACATATAATGAAGAGATCATTCAATAAAAAACAAGTGGAAAACTTCACTATCATGTTGAGCAAAGTTGATTGGGAATCTGTCTTCAAAGCAGTAACTGTAGATGCAAAGTTCAATGTATATATGATACTGTTCATGCAGTGTTTCGATATAGCTTTTCCCATGGAAAGAAAACGGATAAAACAGTATTCAGCAAATAAATTCAATATACCTTGGTTTACAAGTGACCTAAAAGAGATGGCGCGAACGGTGAAAGAATCGTACTTGAGGGGAACCCACCCACAGAAATGTGTCCGATTTTTGGCATTTATTGATGTATCAATGTTGAAATAGTATAATAATAATTTAAAAAAAAAAAAATGAAAATTCCGAATGTTTTTTGGAAAAAACTAGATGAAAAATGCGGTAAACCGTTACATACACGAAAACCAATAGATAGTTAGCACGAAGATGTCAATTGATACGTTGGTAGAGTAAACCTTCTTCTATCAGCTAAGCTAAATTTTATCACCACAACTATGGCCGTTTCTATACAAATACATAGTTTCTGTTACCTCGATTTACGAAAAATAAATGCGTGACTTTCCCTGGTCTTGTGTGCCAAACGCATGTGATTGAACTGTTTCTTTTCAGCTTAGCCCAAAGCTAGTTCTTTTATGAATACATCGATACCACACAAGATTAAATACCTCAAGAAGTTCTCAAATGGTGTATGTAACGCGAGATGCATGTTTTGAGGTTAATTGATCTGCCAAATTTGGTCTGGGATCGCTTGAAACTAGCAGCACCATGCGACAATTTGTGCCAGGAGGTAGTGTTTGTACTAAATAAAGCGCGATAGGGGTATCTCAGAGATTGACAGTAAAGAAGGAAACACCCGTGTCCTAGTGGTGTGGGATACGGGGGACGGTCGCTCGGAACCTGCATCTCTAGAGCATATAAGTTACACACAAGAGATGAAGTTTGAAACACCCTTGCGCTAGTGGTGTGGGATATGGGGACGGTCACTCGGAACCTTCATCTCTTGAAGATGGTAAAGGTAAATGATGCCTAGGAATCATGAATGTAAGAGAATGATTTTACTTTGAGGAATAATTGCACATTGTTATCGTGATTGCCCTAGTCGACATATGGATGGTTGGGTAAGCCCGGGGTTAAATATTACTATCATTAGTGCATTGAATCGATTAAAAGAGTTTTATAAAAATGGGAAGACGTCAGGGAAGGTCTGAGAAGAGGACTAAAAAGGGCAGTGCTAAACGTGAACATTGGGCCTAAAAGAAAAAAATAGAACAATCTCAAGCTGAAGATAACAGGGAGTGTGAGAATGTTTCGTTAGGGTAATTGAAATGAATAGTCAAAAAGTGTGATATTGTGTGATAAGTGTGGCCAAGTTCACGGGAGGTAAACGTGTCGACCACTCAAAGAAAGGGGGCTACCTTATGCGTTGTGTGGGTGCTGGGCTAGCACACACAAGCGGACCACGCTGGCACAGAGGCCCATGGAAGCGCCTAACTGGCCGCGAGTATGGACCAATGGCAGCAGTGCAAGACAAGTCTCCGGAAGAGTTGGAGATCTCAATGAAGGCGATTGTCAAGGAGTTGATGCTTGAGGTTGATACTTTGGAGAAAAGAGACAGTCTTCAGGGAAAATCAAAGGTGAACACAGCTATGAATTCATAGTATATATATATATATATATATATATATATATATATATATATATATATATATATATAGGCCTATATATATATTGTAACCCGTCATTTACTCCTTTTACCCACATTACACCTCACACTACCTGTTTGCCCTACCCCTGACCCTACGCCACTGTAGTGCATCTAGTTGAGGGGTTGGCCGTGAGGGCCTTCGAGAGTTTGTATTCGAGACCCGGTTAGGTCATTGTAACTTGGGGACGCGTGATGACGAGATCAAGCGAGAAGACAGTTTGAGTATCGTTGTTTTGGAGATTAACGGCCGTGCCGGAGTACTATGCCTATACTAGCACGGGATTCTTGATCATTTCCAGTTGTGGATAAGAGGTATTGTTACTTCTATACGATCTATTCTAATAACTTGAACATATTTGCGTCTAGAAGTGTTTGATGATAGTTTGGCTGAAATATGACCATATCGAGTGGTTGGTGGTGAAGTGCAGTTATTCACCGAGGCCGGACCCGTCTTTATTAACCCGTTCATGATAGGGGATGAATTGATTCAAGTTATATCTTTATACATCGTTTATCTTCCAAGAGAGCAACGAATATTACGTACAGCGTGTGGTCCAAATCTACGCTAACATACCCCCCCTTCTCCCCGCCCCTAACACGGCGCATCATCGATGTTCGGGATCAACAACGGCTTCGAACCCACGGACAAGAGCGGACAAGCGCGTGTCGTGGTTTGCATATTATTTTCATTTTCTAATAACATTATCATCTCAGTTCCTTGTTTGTTTTTTTTTTTCTATGTTTAATGTATATTCTTGTTGCGTTAAAGCAAGGGCATTGAACAGGGTACTAGTTGCTATTATTAATATTTACGGAGATAATAATCATTGTTATGAATAATATGGGTATCTGAAATACTGCTAGCTATGTACATAATCTCGCGGCTATGGCTGCCTAATTTAATTTGCACTTTTGCCCGACGAGTTTCGCCAATTCTTTTGTTTATTGTATCGCAACCATTGTATCAGCTTCAGGAATGAGTACGCCCCGTTTGGTTTATATAATTCAGCAAGTGTTACGTATAAGCAGGCATTTAGTGGCGAGTCTTAGGTAGAACGATTATTATATTCGCAATCGCAAGGTGACCTGTTTGATCATTGTATTTTGACTATTGTATTTTGTATTTTGTATTTTGTATCATCTCGAGAATATAGCCTCCTCATTTGGTCTCCGTAATCTCGTCTTGTCTCCATTATTATTCTCACTTATTATTCAAGAGATTTCGTTATTTTCTCATAAACTTACAAATAACGTGGCGCCCTATACTTTCCCTTTACCCCACCCCCATCTCCACTAGAGCAGCGGCACCTCGACCATCATCGAGAAAACGTCACAATATATATAAATATATATATATATATATATATATATATATATATATATATATATATATATATATATATATATATATATATATATATATATATATATATATATATGTATATGTATATATATATACACATAATATGTATTACGATATTATGATATCATGCATTACAGTGATGTAAATACTGTAAAAACAAAATTCATTTTTTTTGGAGAGTATAATCTTGTCTATAATTCAATTTTCCACGATTTTTACCATATATTTATACAAGCTCCATCAGCTGATATGTGTATTGGTTTTTGCATGGACAGCGTCTATGCACGGCGTGGCGCAATGCTAGAAGTAACAAGATTACTGCTTCTAACTTTGCAAAGGTAACCTTTTTTATATATGTTGTATTATAATACTACGAAAAAGTCATAATGATCTTTATCGTGTTCATGCTGCAACAAAAATGCAGATGTGTTCGCGCACGCGCAACTACAATTGAATGCTCTCTCTTAAAGGTTATCAAGCGCAAACCATCCACTTCATGCCACAACTTTGTAAGAACGTTGCTGTATCAGACATACGAACTAAGCGAAAATAAGTACGTCCAGTATGGCATTGTCAACGATCAGAACGCCGTCCGTGCTTATGAGCTCGAAACAGATGCAACAGTCAACGACTGCGGGTTGTGTGTAGGTATGGAAAATCCATTCATATGAGTATCCCCGGATGGCCTCGTTGGGGTGGACGGCCTCATAGAGGTGAAAACCGTGCCATCTATCCAAGGAATGACTTTCAAGGAAGCCATCTTGGCGAAGAAACCGATTTGTCTCTCCTTGGATGATGGCCAACTTCGGTTGAAACCCAAGCACGCCTATGTGTACCAAATCCAGGGACAACTAAATGTCACCGGGCGTGACTGGTGCGATTTGGTTGTGTATGCGGAGAACGACCTAGCCATAGTTCGGATCCACAAGGACGTTGAATTCTGGGAAAAGAATATGCTCCCAAAACTGAAAGATGTTTTTTATTATGCCTTCTTCCTGAAATGGCGGACCCTAGGGTACCGCGAGGCCTAAAAGTGAGAGAACCTCCCTACATTGTCGATGCTCAACTGCGACTAAAAGAAGAGAAAGAATAAGGCAGATTGCTCACGAAGAAAGCGAAGAAACAAAACGAAAACAAAAGTCTCTTGAAGTTGAAAAGGGAAAAAAGAAAAGGTCAAAATAATTGCACATTACGACTTGCATCCTACGCTTACGGAGCTGTATTCTGCGTCTTTCCAAGCACTGCACAGGTCGCACGGTTTGTCTGATCAGCAAGAACTTTCCTAGTGAACACGCGGACTCATCCACTTCAGAACTATGTGGGTTTTGAGACGAATCAGTTCAACCGTTTTTGAAAAAATCAATATTAAAATTTTGAAAAACTGCACATGCTAATGCTGATGGAAAAGTTGTGAGAAAATCTCTTGAAATCGATTCAAATTTTAACTAAAAAGATACACATTATTAGATGATCGTAACGAAGACTTCCATTTCACATACCGAAAAAAAATGGGCTCCGTTTTTATGTTTTTTTTTGTAATTTTGTGCGCGGGATACAGGTCAGGTAAATTGCCCAATCAACTTCCAATTTTTTGTAATATTGTTATCACACCAGAATAGGTTGGGATTATTTTACAGAAAAATCGGTTGAACGGTTTTACCGGAAAAAATGGGAAAGTTTGGTAAATAAGAATAACCCAGGGGGGAAATATTTGAAAAACTGCTGGCTTCGGATCCAGAGTCCCCCGACGTCCCGTGTTCGAATGCGGTGCACAACCAAACTTTTTGTTAAACATGTAAGCTAAGGGATAGAATTATAATATAATACTTCATAATCAATACTATCCATTCACAATGGATGGCAACATGAGCGGCAATGAAGATTCCAGTTCAAAAGTAGTTGGCTATGTGCAGCTAGGAGACACGGATGAGCCGAGCAGCAGCGAAGAGAACATTACCTCCCTGATGGAACATGAAACAATATCGCCAAACGAATCATAAGAAGAAACAAAAAAGAAATGGTTTCGTAATGAAACAGAGGATATCCAATATCAAAAAGAACAAAACACCAAATCTGCTGACTACATTAACAGAAACCAGGAATCGAATATAAATAAGAAAAGGAAATACCAAACCAGTGACACCCAATTCGAATCAATTGAATCGTATAATATGTATAAAATACTAGCCGAAGCTGACATCGAAAATAGTAAGATTGCAGAAACAAAATCCGCTAATACTAAGTTTAACAATTCTATCAGAAATACCTCAATGGTAATTCCAACCAAAGCAAGCGCAAAAAATGATGCCGTTCCTGGTACATCGACGAGTAATCAACAGACAATAGAACCAGTTGAGAATGAGTCTGATTGAAGAAGAAAATGCACCCAGGAAGAGAGTGTTTGTGCCTCCTATATTCTTAAAAGGCATGACAAACACTTTTGAATTGAGGAAAAACTTGAAGAACATTGTTAAGAATGGGTTTACTCTTGGACCTCGAAAGGACTCAATAAAAGTCACTCTGAATGAGCTCTCTGACTTTTACAACTTACGGGAAGAAATCCAAGAGCAAGGAGTTCTCCACTTTACACTCCCAACAAGGGAAGTCAAGTATAAGAAGATCGTACTTAGAGGATTACCAATAGATCAAAACGTTGATGAAATCACTGAAGAACTCAGGAATATGGGATATAAGGCAATGAAGGCCAGCCAACTCTTGAGCCCCACAAAGGAGAGAGTACCACTCCTACTCTTCTCAGTTACTTTTGAAGTAGACCCAGGCAGAAGTCCTATAAAGGACATATCGTACCTATGTGATTGTAAAGTATGGCCTGAATGGTATAAACCAGTCGCAGGGCCCTCGCAGTGCTTTAATTGTCAGCTGTGGGGACACCAAGCGATCCACTGCTGCAATACCACAAGATGCTTTAAGTGTGCTGGTTGGCATGCGTCAAAGAATTGCTCCAAACCATCAACAGTTCCAGCGAAATGCTGTCTCTGTGGGAAAGAGCACCTTGCAAGCTCCAGACAATGTAGTCATTACCAAAGAGCGTATAATCGGATGATGACCGAAGGAAACGAAGCCCTACACGGGAGGAAAATCACTCAGGAGGCACAAAAAACCTACGATAAACCCACGACGCTGCCAAAACCTCCACCTCCACCTAATGCTTGGCTAACTCAGCAAGACCCACCAGACCTACAGCAAGAACCAAGCAGTTATTTCAGACAGCAAAACCACTTTCCTCCTCTTTCTCAGAGGAGAGACCATTATCCTCCACCACGGGTAACCAATGTACGCCAACAAACTCAAACGAAGGAGGCACAATATGTACGTTATGAACAAAGAAACCAAGAATATAGCCAGGAATATAACAGTCATTTATTAACCACAGGCACTGAATATAATCCACATCGATTCAACACTCACCAGGCTCCCTCAGAGGAAGACGAAGATCATCTAAACTCCCTTGTCGCTGTAGCAAATATGGCAAAAGGAATACTTGAAATAAAAACCGCAGCGTTAGTCAACTCGATGATCAGAATAATGCTTCAATTGGTAGAAGATCAAATAAGAAGGCTGTCTCCCTAACTCCTTAAGAATAGTTACATGGAATGCAAATGGTGGCCTTAAAGCAAAACAAGTAAAAATAATACATTTTCTCAAGACACACCAGGTAGATATCCTACTAATAAATGAAACTCACTTTCTACCACACGACAAATGGACCATCCCAAATTATAGATCTTATAGAACTGACAGACCAGGAGTCAAAACCCGCCAAGGTGGCACTGCAGTCCTAGTCCTTTCTACAATACAACATCACCAAATCTCACCAACAGCAACTCCGGATATTGAAATAACAGCAATACAGGTTACCTCTTCTGCAGGACAGATGAAGATTATTTCTGCGTACGCCCGACCTCACTCGCGCAAGATACCCCTAGTGCAAGAGATAGAAGCACTCCTAGCAGATGGGCTTCCAACTATTATTGCAGGAGACCTAAATGCAGGTATCCCAATGATAGAGGAAGAAACCTTTACAAGCATTCTATGAATAGCTCATACATCGTTCTTGGACCAAATGAACCTACTCATTTCCCAGGAAACACAAAACACTCACCCGATGTCCTAGATATTGCTATTATTAATAATTTTGCTCCCTCCATTACAATTGAATTCATTCCAGAACTCCATTCGGACCACAACGCTGTTCTACTTGTAATCAACCACTGCAGAACATATCATAATATAATTATTTCCTCATATAGCACTGTGGCGTTCTTTCCACTCTCTGCCTCTCTTCTCTTCCTTGTACTCCTGATTAAAAATAATTAAATAAAACTAGTGAATTTAATCTTGCCCTAGGAACAAGCATGCAATAGGTTGGTTGGATTAGGAATAGACTGTATAATATTATAAAAGTTGATTTCAAGTTGAATTTAATGAATTTATTTAGAAATATTTGTCATTCTAGTACAAAATTAAAATGAATTACTAGAAGAATATGAATTGAATTGAATGTTGGGGTTTAAAGGCGCGTCGACAACGAGGTCATTTTGCGCCTGCGACTTAGTTTTATGAGAATCCTCGATATTAAATTACGAATTGGTAGAATCAGGCACCGGTGTAAAAGGCCGGTACCATTAGAAAATATATGACTAACACACTAAATCTAACTACAATCTACGCAACATGTGTAAAACGAACTTAAATACTAAATAACAAACAAAAGTACTGATAACTAAAACCTATCTTCTAAATTGACAACATGCAACTACGATAACTAATAACAAGAGTAAACTATGAGCTAGGTAGTAAAACTTACAACTAATATCACATATCACTGTTGGAACTGAATATTATTAACTAGGCAATACAATTTAGAATTAATTTCACAAATATTATCAAGTAGGCAATAAAACTTAGATTTAATATCACGAATATTATTAACTACGCAATAAAACTTAGAATTGATATCACGAACATACAATAACTAATAACAAGAGTAAACTATGAACTAGGTAATAAAACTTACAACTAATATCACATATCACGGTTAGAACTATATATTATCAACTAGGCAATAAAACTTGGAATTAATATCACAAATATTATCAACGAGGCAATAAAACTTGGAATTAATACCACGAAACACGGATAAAACTAAGAACTAGTATCTATGTTTAATAAAACTCCTAACTAATATCACAGAATACGGGACTAGGAACTATTTTCTACGGATTAATAAAACTTATAGCTAAATGAGATCAATTAGGTTTAAGCGTCTGAGAAATGTGAAAACCCTGTCTATGACTCGACTATCATTTGATAAAATACTTGCAAGAGTGTCTCCCAAGGATAGCTGCTGCCTGAGACGACTGTGCTCCTGACAGTATAAGAGTATGTGTTTAATTGTTAAAATCTCATTGCAAGTATCACACCTAGAAGGGACTTTTTCCGGTGTAAATAAGTATGCGTGGGTGAGTAGCGAGTGGCCAATTCGCATGCGGGTAAGTACTACTTCCTCTCGACGGGATTCTCGAATAGAGGAGTCCCACGGTTTAATTGTACTTTTAATTTCCCTGAGTTTATTGTTCAAGACCTCGCCCCACTCTTTCTGCCATCTACATTTGAAAAGTTGTTTAAAATATGATTTCAAGTCATTAAAAGGTACTTTGAATTCATCGACTTGATCTCTTTGTGTTGCATCCTTGGCAGCTTCATCAGCAATTTCGTTCCCCCTGATTCCCACATGTCCAGGTACCCAGCAGAACGCTACACTGACATCCTGCGAGGCAAGGGCGGTCAGGAGGTTCTGCACTTCCTGGACAAGTGGGTGAGTCGGGTATATTTGGGAAATTGCTTGTAGGACACTCAGGGAATCAGAATGAATAATAAAATACTTTTCGAGACGTGTCTTTATGTGATGCAGGGTTTTTAAAATAGCGTATAGCTCCGCTGTATATACACTACACTTGGGATTCAACTTAAAACCAAATGACGTGTCAGTTCCAGTAATGAAGACACTCCCGACTTCATTATTCAACTTGGAACCATCAGTGTAATATTTAATATGATCTTTAAAATGAGAGCTAAGTTCACTGAAGAGTCGATGGTATACGGGGTCACTGGTGTTTGATTTATTAAAACGAGAGAGTTGTAGATGGCAGACAGGGCGAGGAACTAGCCAAGGGGGAGATGCTTGGCATGCTATTGGGTACATCCTCGGAAACACAAACCTCTCCTCGATTAAAATATCATTGAGGCGTATTCCTGTTGGCAATATGGGGTTATTTTTGGCGGCGTATAAAGCTTGAAAACGAGGATTAAAAACTTGTTGGAATGTCGGGTGTTTTGGCATACACAAAAGTTTTGAAGCATAAGAAGTTAAAAGATATTTGCGCCCGTGTTTAAGAGATGGTTCCCCAGCCTCACAATATAAGCTCTCAATCCGACTGATTCGGAGTTCTCCAATAGCCAGTCGGATTCCCGTATTATGGATGGTATTGAGTGGTTTAAGATATGACTCCCTAGCAGAATCGTATACTAGCGAGCCATAATCAAGTTTGGATCTTACCAGGGCTCTAAATAACTGTAACATTGTGGTTCTATCTGCACCCCATTTTGTTCCAGTAAGATATCGTTGAAGGTTCAGTGATTTAAAACATTTAATTTTCAATCGAGTGATATGCGCCTTCCAATTCAGTTTCACATCAAACGTAAGTCCCAAAAATCGTCCTGATTGTAAGAAAGGTAGTAAATTACCACGTAGGCTGATATCAGGATCAGGGTGCAAGCCTCGCAGACGGTGAAAATGCATACAAAATGTTTTTGTTGTAGAGAAGTTAAATCCAGTTTCACTCGACCATTTCTCCAAGTTGTTAATTGTTAGTTGGATTTGCCTAGCTGCTGTTGCAAGTCTTGCTGACTTGCATAGAATAGCTAAGTCATCTACAAATAATGTGGAGGTAACTGGCGGTCTTATACATTCGACTATTCTGTTAATGGCGATTGCGAAGAGTGTACAACTTAAAACCGAACCTTGCGGAACACCGTTCTCCTGAGTAAAAGTTGTCGATAAAACGTTCTGTACACGAACAATAAAAACTCTATTCGACTTAAAACTAGAAATAAAAACTGGAAGGTGGCCTTTAAAACCCCATTTGTGTAACGTAGATAAAATATTATACCGCCAGGTCGTGTCGTACGCCTTCTCTAAATCGAAATTGACGGCGACAACGTGTTGTTTTGTTAGAAACGCATCTTGAATGTAGCTTTCCATCCGAATTAGATGGTCCTGAGTGTTGCGATTCTTCCTGAAGCCAGACTGCTCTGTGCAAAGGAGGTTTGTCTGTTCCAACCGCCAAACTAGGCGGTTGTTCACCATCCTCTCCATCACTTTGCACAGGCAGCTGGTCAGGGATATAGGGCGGTAACTGGAAGTGCTGTTTTTGTCCTTACCAGATTTTAAAATGGGGATGTCAATAGCAAGCCTCCAATTGTCAGGAAACGTATCAGTGCTCCAGATCAAGTTGAATGTGTCGAGCAGATGATCTACGGATTCTGATGTTGAATGCTTAAAGAAAGAGTTGTGGATTCGGTCAGCGCCTGGTGATGTGTTCTTGGAGTTTGTAATAGCATTTTCTAACTCCCATCGACTAAACGGTACGTTGTAATCCTCATGATTTGCGGAGGTGAAATCGAGTCTTCTACTCTCCGCAACATGTTTGAATCTTTGAAACGGTACCGAGTAGTGATGGGAGGCTGACACGTCTGAAAAGTATGCACCTATGGCATCCGCGATCTCATTTGGGGCTGTGATGACATTACCACCAACTTCTAATCCAGCAATTGAGGAAGACTTGAATTTCCCATCAATCTTTTTCACGCGGTTCCACACTTTGGTTGGTGGTGTGTTGTGGTTAATCGTGGACACATACGAGTTCCACGAATCTTTTTTGGACATTTTAATAATATACCTGGCTTTGGCACCTAGTCTACGGAATGCACTTAAATTAATTTCATTTGGGTATCTTCTGTAATTTTTGAAGGCCTGCTTACGTCTCTGTATTGCCTCCTTACATTCAACGTTCCACCAGGGAACGGGAATGCGACGTGGGTTGGTTGACGTCAGAGGAATAGACTTTTCAGCAGCGCGAATTATACAGTTGGTAACACTTTCCACTCTTTGATTGACATCTAATATCTTGTTCGCTTCTCTCAGATCAACGAGGCATTGGAAGTTTTGCCAATCAGCACGGCGCAGGTTCCACTGCGCGGATCGCTTTGGTACCTCGTGGCCTGAGAGAAGGTGCAATAAAAGCGGAAAATGGTCACTACCACAGAGATCAGGATGAACAGAGAAATTAAAAAGTGGAGCAACGGAAGGTGAACACACACAAAGATCTATAGCCGAAAACTCACCATTAAAAGAGTTAAATCTAGTTATGTCACCGTTATTAAGGATAATGAGATCTTGATCATTAAAAAACTTCTCGAAAAGACGACCTCGGCCATTTCCGTCTACCATTGTGTCACCCCATAGTTGGCTGTGGGCATTGCAGTCACCTAGCAACACGTAGGGACGTGGCAGTTGTGACACAAGGTTAATCAGGTTGTTTTCTGTTACAGGGGCCCATTCCGGTAAGTAAATATTGCAGAAGGTAACAGGCTGAGGGAGAGCAACTCTAACTGCCACTGCCTGGAGAGGTGTTGTAAGCGGCAGTGGACTTACGTGACAGCTGTCCGAGACAGCTGTGGCTACTCCCCCATGAGCTCTGTTACCCGTCAAGTCATCACATCGATAAAAACTATAACTAGATAAAATAGGTGAGTCATTGTGTTTAAAATGTGTTTCCTGAAAGAAGAAACACATTGGTCTAAAATCCGATGTTCAAACCTTGATCTACTCTTTGTGTCTGTTAAAACCATTGCAATTCCATATGGTGAAAGCCATACTTAAGACTACGAATAAAAGAGAGTAATAACTATGTGTGTACTAAAATATAAACTTTATTATATTATTATACACTAAATAGTCTGATGAACTACTCTCTTTCTATTGTCGTTATCTGTACTTTTATTTTCGTCTACTTCCATTGAGGATAAAGAAGTATCCCCTCTGGAACCTTCTGCCTTCCTACTAGGAGTTTCTTTGGGAGTAGAACGATTCAGCCGCGTTTGAGCTGGTGTTGCATTGCATACAACAGCAGTTTGTTTTCTTGCTTGAGCAAGAAGATCTGTGTTAACTTTTTCTTTTTCTTTAATTTGATTCCTCAGTTTTTTAATTGTTTTAGCTTGCTCTTTCAGTTTCTCGTCCTTTTCTTTGTTTAATCTCGTTTGCTCTGCTAGGTTATTAGCCTGTTCATTTATTTGCTCCTGCATCGCAGATACCTGTGCTTGAAGATCTTTTAATGCTGACTGGAAACTATTACTCGTTACATCCTCAGCAGGTACTTGTTTTGGTGTAATTTGATCCCGCAGTGTACGAATTTCTTGCCCTTGTGCCAGAAGCAACTCCTTGACCTCGGCCATGGCATCATTGGTTGGTGTGTTTTCATTGGCAACCACAGAAGAAAACGAAACATTGAATGTACTTGTGGGGTGAAGAGTATTGTACTTATGGCGGGCCTCTCCTGCAGATAGTTTCTCAGTTACCATGAACTCCAGGATCTTCTTCTCCCTGGTCCATGCAGTGCACTGTTGTGAGGAGGCTGAATGATTGCCCTTGCAATTGATACATGAGAGTGGAGATGTACATGGCTCTTCTCCATGGAGATCCATGGAGCATGAGGCGCATGTTTCTTCACCTTTACAGTTAGCAACTGTGTGACCGAAACGTTGACACTTATAACATCTCATCAGATTCGGAATGTAAGGCCTGATATTTAGTTTATTGTAATCTGTCATTATTGTTGAAGGTAAAGTTGTTGACGCGAAGGTTACTATTAATGCAGAGGTCGGTTTGAGTATTCCACCGCGACGAGATTTTATGCGATACACTTCGATCACCTTATATTCCGACAGATCGTTCAGAATCTCTTCTTCTGTAGAATCAAGAAGGTCATAACAGGATACGACACCTTCAGTATAATTAAGATTCTTATGCGGTGTAACTTTTATATTGAAGAGTCCATTAAGAGATTTAGCCTTGATGAGTAGGTCAGATTGAACAGAGTTCATCGTCTCTACCAAAAGGGTGCCATTTCTGAGTCTCTTAAGGTTGCTCAGCTTACCAGTAATCTTTTCTACCGACTTTCGTATTTTTATCATGCAGATTCTCGAAAAAGTCTTCCCTTCTTCCGCGCTTTCCACGATGTAGAAGCTTGGAGTCGGGGGTAAAGAGGTCAAACAGTTCAAGTCCTTAGGGTCACTAGGGTCTTCAAATATAGATCGGATTCTTTTATTGTTTTGATTAACTCGGTCCAGGGGGGGGAATGGGGTTTGACAAGAAGAGGGTTTCATATATAGTAAAGGGGACAACCTGACACAATATTTTGGAATAGGGACTCAACTAACCCACGTCGGTACTACCGCATAGGGCCTTGTAAACAAAATTTAATCTATACCACATAAAATAAATACATGCTATACAGTTAATTAATGATTTCCCATGCATCAAAAAGCGATCAGGAAATAGCCAATTTTACGCCCGGACGCACACAGACGCAATTGGCCTTTTCCCTGGGCAGTCAGAATTGACATTGTCATACAAGACCTCCTGCCCAGCTATTGCAGTCAACGCAATCTGTGTACGAGCCCAAAGCAATCGAAAACCAATAAAAGTCGTGTCATGTCATTGTTGCGTAGCCATTGTCATCAAGAATCGTGGGTGTGAGTGGACATAGGGATTCGGCATGGAGGTAAACCGAAGCAAAAGTTTGAGAGAGAGATAGAGAAAGGGAAAAGTATAGAAGATGGAAGAGAATGATGATGAAGACCGTGATGATGGATGATTGCACGGGAAATCCCTATGTCTTCTCCGGTCACCAGGATGGGCACCCACTCGACCGACGGTCCGAACTTAGTCTGGGCCCTCACCCCAGACCTTATCGCCATGGGTGACCCTGCTGGGAGCAAATGAATTGCTCCCGACGATAGCTCTGGGGATCACTGGGCCACGCAAGCCCCCACACCACGTCAAGGTGTCCGGATCCTTTGAGGGGGCTAGAAGAATATCTCTGCAATGTTATGTTTTACTTGTACAATTGGTAGCGAGCCAATTATGCAAGTAAACTGGTGAGAATCAAACAATTGAATGAGAGCAATTATTACAGTTGTAACTATGAATAAATGAAATACTAAACAGGTATAAATTACACAAAATTAACGATACCCTTTATCCGTGATTATTTTATCCGTTGATTGATTGACGAAGTGACGTGGGTAGGGGGAGGGTACGAAAATCTTCTAGGACGAATCTTCTGTTTTGATGTATGTAGGTAGGGGGTACGAAAGTGTTGCAGGTGGAATCTTCTATTTTGATGTGTGCAGGTGGGGGTACCAAAATAGGGCGCAGAACTTCTGTCTCGGATCTTCTGGTCTGTTGAGAATCTTGTGACCAATTGAATGAATTAATTACTCTTCACTGAACATACACCACTTCGATTTACTTATTATTTAACTTATTATGTAAACTTGTACCGTTTAATGTTCGACGCAATAGATACTAAACTGGCTGACACCGCAAAGTGGTAGATATTGGATGAATATCTTCAATAAAAAACGTCTTCACTTTTCACTGGTTACAAGCTTGACAGTAATATAACTTGACTTTGGTGTATCACAGATGAAGTACTGACGGTCACAAGTCTTCTTTGATGCACTCACACAACCTCCCAGTCTAATTGCCCGAAATGTAGTCCCAATATATTTTCATCTACTTCTCTCAATTCTCCCTTGTACACACCCTCAGTTTATGAACTATGAAAAATGTATTTTGATTGGCTGTCTGGTTTGAAAGCAGAGTTTTGATTGGTTGCATTTATACAAGATTTTGGTAATATTTTGAATTTAAAAGTATTCCTCCTCCTCTACTGAAACTATATATTATACGTGACAGTCCATGTGGCAGCCCTAAAACTAGTGTGATTTGACATGGTCCATATTATGCAATGCTCTGGACTATGAAACAAAATATCTAGCCTTCTTTTCAAGTAATAACCATAAAATTAAATTGCTTCTATTTCTTGACACAAAACAGCTCCCCCAAGCTCTGTTTTGTATCTTGACCTTTGACACCTTGTTGGGACTGCTACTTTGTCAAAAGATCAAAACCCATGCCAGATCTGGCAATAAACAATAATAAATTGTACAGAACAACATATTCTTACAGAATACAGTATATGATTTCACACAGTGTCATAAGCTATGCAGAGCATGTTGAAAATGATTTTATAGGTGTTATATAACATGGTCTGTAGGATAAGGACAAAGGTTTCCTCTGAAATAACTTCTTACTATAAAATGTATCCTCATATATATCGTCTAGAGAGATAATTCTGTTACAACACCAACAAAGCTGACTGGGTAAATTTTAGGCAGACCCTAGATAAGAGCCTTCCACAATCTTCACCCAACCTATCAAGCCCCACTGAAATCGATGAGTTTACTGAGCTTCTGACGGACACCATAGAAGATTCTATGAATAAATCCATCCCTAAACGTATCCAAAAACCCATTACTCTCTTCGACCTACCACCACCTCTGAAAAGAGCAGTAAAGCTAAAGAATCTGACACGCAAATTAGCTCAGAAGCACCAATCACCGATTCTGAATGCAATCTACAACGCACAGAACCGATCGCTATCCAAGCAAATACTTCCATTCAGACAGAGTACCTGGGACGACACATCCAAGAAGCTTTACTTCAAAGACAGATCGATATGGAAGATGTCAAGAAAACTTCAAAGACAACCAGTCCCCGATCCACCAATTAAAGCAAAATACTATGTTGCCAATACGCCACAGGAAAAGGCACAAGTACTAGCGGAAACATTTGCAGAATCTTTCAAGCCAAACAGCGAAAATGAGAAAACGGAAGAAATTTTACACTTATTAGAAAAACACCTACAGCTATTAGAACATAAAGAAGATAGCATCCGAAAGGTTACTCTGGCTGAACTTCAAGATGTTGGCAGGAAGCTTTCAAATAACAAAGCTCCAGGAGACGATGGAATTTCAAATATTATCATCCTTAATCTTTCTGTTAAATCCATGAACCTTTTCATCGAACTTATAAACGCAATTCTGCTGACGTGCCACTTCCCCCAACCTTGGAAGGCCGCAAAAGTAGTAGCATTTTCAAAACCAGGAAAGTCGCCCAGAGATCCAAATTCATTCAGACCCATCGGTCTTCTTTCATGCCTTTCCAAACTAACAGAGAGAATCATACTAACACGCCTACAACATCACATAGAACAGTGTCAAGCTATCCCGAGCTTCCAGTTCGGATTTCGAGAAGGACACTCAACGGTACAACAATTGCTTCGAGTCACCGACCTCATTACTACAGGTTTTAATACACCTCTCATTACTGTTGCAGCCTTTCTAGATATATCAAAGGCCTTCGATCGGGTTTGGCATGAAGGGCTAATCCTCAAACTCCTCAAGCTAAACTTCCCAGGACATCTCATTCATCTGATCAAATCATACTTATCTAATCGCTCGTTTTATGTATCACGAGACACTACCAAATCCTCATTGTTCCCAATACATGCAGGAGTGCCGCAAGAGTCAGTTCTTGGGCTAGTTATTTTTTATTTATTCACTCATGATATTCCTTCGTCACATCCATTCACAACGCTAGCCCTATACGCTGATGATGCAGCTATATTATCGCAATCACGCAAAGACTACTTGGCAGTAAAGTATCTACAAAGACCCCTTGATAATACAGTAGCCTGGTATTCCGAGTGGAGAATTGATATTACCGCTACGAAAACACAAGCCATTTGCTTCCGCCCAGGTACCTCGAAGAAGACACTTGAAATGCTTACGCTAAACGGAAAGAAAATTGCCTGGAGCCCATTCGTCAAGTACCTTGGAGAAACCCTCGATAGGAGCCTAACCTGGGGACAACACGTCAACGAAGTTGCACTGAAAGCCAGCAAGAAGATTTCGTCATTATATCCTTTACTAAGAAACAAACGACAAACAATGGAAACTAAACTAAGCTCTACACATCAGTAATTAAACCATCTTTCACATATGCGTCACCCATTTGGTCCGGCTGTGCTGACACTCATCTAAAAACACTTCAAGTCCTGCAAAACAAGTGCCTTCGAATCATCACAGGTCTCCCCCGATATATCAGGAGAACAGTGTTACATGAAGAAGCAAATTATGACTACATCAAGACACACTTGGAAAACGAATCGCGGAACTTCTTTGCAAGCCTGGAAAAATCAAAATTCGACTACATCAGAATACTAGGTTCCATACAAACTCTACTTTTCGACACAAGAAAACGACCAATCGCGTCAACAGGGCTACCAGAACATCAACCACCTGTAAAAAGGGTCAAACACACCAACCGTAATCCAGCATAACAATAGTTTAACGCATATCAGAGAATAAATCATCACATCGTACCCCAAGCCAAATCAAATTAAAATAAAATTCCCCAATCAGTGCTTCAAATCTGATCATAATTAACAACGACTTCAGCTACCTTACCGAGTCCACTTTACCGCAATATAAGTCCCTTCAGTAATGGGCATTGCTATAATAACATCATTCTAACATCACTATTAGTACTATCTCTGTTGAAAAATAATGATAATATATATAAAGTATAGCACAACGTTTAGCCAGGAAATACCAACACAGGAAAACATTTTGTGACCGTTAGGTCGGTATCTGTTTTAAAAGATGGAGCTTCGCTGCAAAGTGAAGGACTTGGACTTGGAACGTTTGAAGTAATCCAAGGTCTGTAGATGTAGATTGAGCTGACAGAGTATTTTTCAATTCCAGATTCCCATACTTCTACGCTCATCTTACAACGTACATTCTGCGTTTTCCTAATTATAAATTTGTATATCAATCGGACTAGACGTTTTGAAATACTTTGATATTTTCTGACCTAGTCTATTACGT
>OU015468.1:27743611-27867145 GCA_907164805.1 Brachyptera putata | reverse complement strand
GTTTGTCCGCTGTCAATGTTAACTATGTTTAGGTTGGTCATGAAATGAACCTTGTTTTAGTTTGTTAATCAAGTTTAAGTTTGATGAAGAGTACGAGTCTATTCAAGTCTGTTAATACAGTATATATAAGAAATAACCAATTGGAAAACAGTTGAAAGAATATAATAATATGTAGGGGTGTGAGAGTCCAGGTTTTCAAATTCAAGTATGATTCTTCATGAAATTATAGTCCAAGCCAAGTCTCAAGACTTTTATCAAACATATAAATAATTATATTCAGACTATTTCAGGCACTGTCAGTACAAAACTTCGACTTCAAATGATAATTGTAATGTGCTAGTCAGTATTGATCAATAAAATAAATAATAAATACAAGCTGAAATAGATGGAAAGTAATGAATGACATATTCATTTGTTAAATTATGCTCAATAATTTATTCTACGTTACTTAAATGTTGAAATCATTTACTGAAATACTTAATCACTTGAATACTTGAACTCGAAATTAGGTAGACTTGCACACCCATGATAATATGTGATCACACCAGAACCATGTTGAACTGAAGATGTAATGTGAAGTCCATCAGTCGCTCAGGTAGTGAACGGACGTGTTTTGTCAACTACGCTCCGCTGTATATATTAGTATACGTCAAACGTCATGGTTATGTTGTGCGGTAAATGCACTGGTGAGTTACCCAAAGAAGGTGATTTTGCTCTTTGCGAAGGTTGTGATACCGCGTATCACTTCAAGTGTGCATCTGTGCAGAAATCGGCATTTAATATAATATCAAAAGAGAGCAAATCTGTGTGGAGGTGCTACAAATGCAAAGAAGGCATGAAGTCTGGTAATAATACGCACATTGACAGTGAGACTTTCAAGTTCGGAGACGTGGGTGTTGCCAAATCTTTGTTTTATTTGCGCTCCGATATGCGTGAAAATTTCAAATCGTTGAGTGACGATTTTGAGAAATTTAAGGAAGAACTTACTTCTGAGTTTAATGAACTTAAGAATACCGTCGTGACCTTGAAAAAAAGAGTGTGAAGAAAATGATCGGCATATAGAACTTTAAGTGATCAAGTTCATTCTCTTGAACAATACAGTAGGCGTAATAATTTCGAGCTCGTAAACGTAGAAGAGGTTGCTGGCGAAAATATTGAAGATATCTTTCTTAACTTGGCTGAGTCGTTAGGCATCCCGCTTGACGCAAACGATATAGACGCGGCTCATCGCTTGAAATCTAGAAACCCGAGTCGTCCTGCTAACATCATTGTACAACTAGCAAGCAGGAAGAAGCGAGATCACTTCATCTCCAAGAAGAAAGACGCTCGAACAAGTAACGAAGTAACTGGAAGAAATAGCGAGGTCGGAAAAGACAGATGCTATGAGGAGCGATCGCAAAACACGTCCGTCGTCCTCGACTGCTGAATGTTGAATGTAATACCAAGCTATACCATAGACTAAAGATATATACCCAAGACGATTCACGCAACGTTAAAAAAAGATTCATCCCCACTCTCATCCCCACTCCTTTATCCACGTAGTACCTTCAACGCCCGCTACGAGTGCTGAAAATCGTTTCAGCGATTGTGCTGCAGTCGACGGTGATTGTACGAATTAAGTGTGTTGAACAGAAATCACATGTCTACGTGATAAGAAGTTGCTCTTTTCGTCGGGAAAGTCCACTATCGCACCAATTCACGGTCCCGAGCGACCGTCTCCCGTACTCATGACACTTGGCGAACACATGTCCCGACCCAGCCAGCGTAGACTAAGCGGCAAATATCAAAAGTACATCGACGCTTTCATTTTGAGGATTGTGACAGTAATTTGCTATCAAATAAAATGAGAATGGAACTAGAGACGATCGAACTCATCCTTCTTTGTCGCTCACTTTGTCAGAGAAGTCACTCAGAAATTAGCATTCTGCTCCCGATCTACCCACAACTTGCAGCCGTCCGCGCATTTTATCCATTTTGAACAAAATGTTTTTTTGTTGTTTATGAACCATTAACTGATACAACTCATCAATATATAATTGCTTTATTTCCAATTTTTTTGTACAAAATCATTACCTTATTATAAAGGTGTTGGGAAAATTATATGATAAATATATGACTAATACACAAATGGAAAAAAATATTACATATACACAATTTACTCCAACAACAATATAAGAAACCAATAATAACATCAATAACACAATATATATATATATATATAAATATATATATATATATATATATATATATATATATATATATATATATATATATATATATATATATATATATATATATATATATATTTAAAAGATTAATTGAAATGAACCAAATACCTCACCCCACGAAACTAGTATCATATTGAATATAAGATAATTTCATACAATGACGATGGAATGTTATGGACATTGAATGTTATTACTCTTTTTGTTAATAATTTAGATGATGAAATTAGATATTTTGCTCGCTTCGCAGATTGATTTGTGATTTTGATTAGGTTTGTATCAACTTAAATTTTCATCAGCAAGATATTCCTCGATATTATAATAGGCTTTTTCTAATAAAAGACATTTTAATCTGTGTTGAAAAGTTTCAAAGTTTTCAATATTTTTAATATAATTCGGAAGTTTATTATATAATTTTTCATTTATATAACTAGAGTTGATTAGTGTTAATTTGGATCGATATTTTTTAGAATGGAGATTTTCTTTCTGCCTCGTATCATGTTCATGTATGTTTTTATTTAAAGTTTGACTGTGAAGAAATATCTTTGTAATTAATATTGACTGCATTATATATATACTATGAAAAGTTAAAATTTTATGTTTTATAAAATGAGGTTTGCAGTGGGGTTTATTGGAAGAATTTTTTTCTTGTCTCAGACCTATAATATTTCTTATTGCTCGTTTTTGTAATCTGAAAATTTTAATTGAATCAGTGGAATAACCGCAAAATTCTATACCATACCGCATGTGCGATTCAGAAGCAGCAAAGTACACAAACACAAACAAAACGCTACCAATTTGAACTATTATTGGGGATTGAGATCCAATTATAATCATCGCTCATTCTCAATAATTTCTTTGATAATAAAGGAGGCTTTGTTTTAATCGTTCTTCATTAATTGGTGACACTTGTTGCTTGGATTTAATTGGTTTTCTCAATAGCTTTGAATGATGTATAAAAATATCATTATATATTTTTTTATATCAAAACGAGTGAATGGATTTCAGTGAAAGTTTGGAATCATATGTATCACTATTGAATTGAAATTCGGTGTGAATTTGAATTTTTTCGAAGGACATTTTTTGTACGAAAATTCTTCTCCGGCTTATTCTTATCGGTAATTTGGAAAATTAGTTTCTCAGAAGTGGTGCAATCGATTGCGCATAAAAATCAATGCGATTCAATCCAGATGATGACACTTGGGCATGCCAAGTTTCAATCGAATTTGAATTTTCGTTTTGACCTGTAGAGCGCGAAAAAAACAAAAAAACAAAAACATTTTTTGCGAGTCTAGTTAAATTGAGTCTTCGCTTCGCTCATCCAATTATCAATCAGAAGTAAAATTTTATAAACTTTTATCGTTAATAATAATTAATATATTCAAATAATAATATTTAAATAATAATATTGAAATTTGTTGTAAATAATACCATTTCGGTCAGAATATTGCTTTGCTGATTTTATTCAATTCGGTATTGTTGAAAATATGTATTTTCATAAAAAAAATGTATAATAGTGTGTATCGTTCATGTGTTTATACATTCAGTTAGTATTTGATTATTTTTGTAGGGATTTTATTTTTCAAATTCAAGTTGGTGCCATCTCAAAACGTGAATGTACATTTTATGAAAATATACGCTATATATATATGTACGTAAAATAAATATGTAAAATATATAGTAAAATATATACGTAAAATATATACGCCGTAATACGGTACGGCCCCTGGTGGTCAATATGAATTGGGCCTGAAAACAGAAGTTATCATGTTTCACTACGTCATCAATAATTAACATTTGAAAAAGAAGAGAAAACGAGAATACGAATAAGATGAGTTCCATTGAAAAAGAATGTTCATAGAACGATACAACAGACACACGTGGTATACTTACACCTTATGAATGATTTATTATTAATGATAACTCTACAGCTGGGCCGTGATTAAACAATCAGAAATTATGCAAAAGGAATTCCGACAAAGGAACCGTCAAACTCAGCTAGTTCAGCTGTGGTTTGTGAGAAGGCGGGGGGGGGGGGGGGAGCTTTATTATTGGTCGATTTGACATCACGGACGGTCTTATGACGAGAGACCGACTTGTGACGGCTGAGCCAAATTGACGTGCTTTAACATAGAAGTGCTCTCTCCAAAAGCCGGCGCTCTACTGCCGGTAATCGGGATGTCTGCTAATTCATCAACTTGAGTACTAGCAGCGCTAGTAGCGGGAGTTGTAGTAACTTGATGGTCATAATGGAAAATTCCACCCCCACCATCAATTTATTTCATTCGCGTAAAGCCATATACATGAGACGTCTTGAGTATATATCTTTAGTATGCTCATAGTAAGCGTTTACTTGGCTCCGCCCCTTGCATAGCAAGGGGGCTAAGTCTTCGCTGTTACGCGCAACAATACACTTCTTTTCTTTGATTATCAGTATATCATCTTAACTGTTGAAGATGACACTAACCAGAGCCCAACAGCTGGCAGAAGAAATAAAAACGGTAAGCAAAAATGCAACAATACATAATAAACATGACGGTTTAGCGTCATTAGGTCTAGGCCAAGTGGGCGTTGACGACAGTGACACAAGCCAGCCTAATGTCAGTCAAGAAAACCAGACTTATTGTTGTAACTTGTAAGAGGGAGAATATTCTGTTATTGAAACGAATTGAAGACTTATCATACATAATACAACTTCAGAAAGAACTAATTCTACTGCAGAAGAGATTGGATGCACCAATTAAGAATGCATCGTACCGGTTACAAATACGAGGCAACTTAGACAGGGCAAGTTGAACTCGGGAATGTCACAAGGGCGAATCGCCCGCCATACGTCAGATGAGCAAACGTCTGAATTGTTCAGGAACAACAAAAACAATGACGACATACAGGGCACCATGTCAAATGAACAAAGCAATAACACTGCATTTATTCAAAACAATGGTACCGTATCAACTGAACAGAGCAATGACACTACCTACATACATAATAATAACTCGAAAATATTATCTATAGCTGCAATAACTCTAGATAACGAGGTGAATAAAGGCAATGCTAGTTCATCAAACAGAGAAAATGCAGGCGAAGATCAGTTGAAGGCCAATCATACCGAAAGCGATAGGGAGGTAGTCACTTCGGATGACAGTCATGCTCAAGATAAGTGGAAAGTCGTAAAAAGACACAACCACAGACAAAAACCTATAATTGCAACTGGAGTACCCGATCGCCAAGATAAGTTCAAAACATTAGCTGTTGCTGAGCGAAGAATTTGGATCCACCTCAGTCGCTTTAAAAACACAGTAAACAGTGCAGACATTTTAACTTTTCTCAGAGAGGAAATGCCAAACATAGACATATCTTGTGATCAACTGAAAACCATTGGTGACTACTCTTCTTTCAAATTGGGAGCACCGAACAGCTCCATGGAGAAGCTTATGAGCCCAGAGTTCTGGCCGGTAGGAATAGCCATAAACCGATTTTTTCACAGTACCCACAAGAACAAGGACCCAATGAGACGAACTCAGAACTAATTGAACCCAAATGCTACTCAGTGTTCCAAGCAAACGTAAGAAGCATACGGAATAAGGCAGCAGAACTAGAATTGTTACTTCATGAATTATCTCCTGATTTAGTCTGCCTGTCGGAGCACTGGTTATCGGAGTCAGAGGCAAAATGTTTTTGTATAATGAACTATACCGGGTGCAGTTTCTCGTGTAGACGAAGTGGACGAGGAGGAGGCGTGGCCATCCTTGCCAAAACAGGCATTGCATCTATGCTAACACAGATCCCGGATATTGCATCTTTGAGCATCGACAAAGACTTTGAGTGTTGTGCCGTTTGGTGGAAAACGCCTCAAAGCAGCAACACAGTCGCTTTATTATCACTTTACCGCTCCCCGGATGGTAACATAGGTATCTTCTTTGATAAACTCGAAAATGTTCTCGAGAAATTAATCAGAAGGTTTGGTAATGATGTTAACATCCTTCTCAACGGAGATTTTAACATTAACATGGCAGAGGATTGCCACTCTCAAGCATTAGCACAACTCATCGATTTGACCACCTCTTACAACTTGAAACAAACCATACAAAGCGTTACGAGATGTTCTGCTAGTGGAGGTTCTGTCATCGACAACATGTTCACCAACGTCCCATCCAATTGTATTAAAGCAAAGTCAATCGACTTAACCCTCTCAGATCATAGGGGTCAACTTATTTCAATTTGGGAAAAGAATGAAGCGGAAAATACAAACTCGAAAATCATGAAAAGAACGTTTTCTCTTAGACAGACGTCATATTTCGAGCAACTCCTTGATCAAGAAAGATGGCTAGAAGTATCCGAGGCAACGACGGCTGACCAAAAATATGGAATATTTACAGCCAAATTTTTACATTACTTCAGTTGTGCATTTCCCATCAGATTTGTAGCTGTAAAGCAGAAAGGGAGGAAGAACTGGATATCACGGAAGGTGATCGAATCTGCCCAGCGTCTGAAAATGCTGTACCACAACACAACACGAATCGGCAGTATTACCACCATTGAATATAAACAAGAGAAGAAGAAGCACGTGAATTTAATAAATAACGCAAAGCGAAAATATAATGACAACGTTATTAATACTTCCCAAAGTAGAAGCGCAGGTGCATGGAGAATCATCGAGGAACAAACGGAGCCGTACATTCCAAGTCCTGAAATAACTTTGGAAATTGGATCGACGCGTCACAACGATCAAAAAGACTGCGCCAACATCTTGAATGATTACTTCTGCGATGTGGTTCCTAGTATGCTCAAGTCGGCAAGAGTAAATCCCTCTACCAATGGTACCCCTGGAAGCTGATGTGCAACACAAATGTTCCTCTTCCCGGTTGATGAGCTAGAAGTTCGAAATGTCATACGGCTCGAATGCACTAAAAGTTCTGCCGGACTAAATGAGGTCCCCAGTAAACTACTCAGAATCTGCTCGGCCCAAATCAGTGAGCCTCTTACTATTATTATAAACGCATCCTTCACGGAAGGTTCATTCCCTTCTGCACTTAAAACGGCAAAGATTATCCCAATTTTCAAGAAAGGAGACAGAGCAAAGCCGGAAAACTATCGCCCTGTGGCATTATTATCTGCTTTCTCTAAAGTGTTCGAGGTGGCGATCTGTAAACGACTTATAAAATTTATAAACGCTCAGAATTTGATGACTCCTCTACAATATGGTTTCCGCGAAGGTAAATCCACCAACCAAGCAATATACTCTTTTCTGAATGCAATTTACCAAGCTTTAGAGAACAGACGTACTACCATCGGGCTATTCTATGATATGTCGAAGGCCTTCGACTGCTTAAACCATCTTGCATTATCAAATATCCTTACTACAATGGGCATTTCTGGAGTAACACCTAAATTGATACAATCTTTCCTCTCAAACAGACAACAATGTGTTGAGCTTGTTGCAGGCGATAAAACTAAAATAAGATCGGATATAAGAACAACAAACATAGGAGTACCACAAGGAAGTGTTCTGGGGCCATTACTATACATTATATATGTTAACTATCTTCCAGAAAGTTCAGGTGATGGTACCATTGCATTATATGCAGACGATCCCAGCCATCTTATTACTGCAGATAATCATGAGTCGGTATCTATTAAAGCTAACGTAGCAACCAACAAGATGGAGGAGTGGTGCACCAAGGCTGGTCTTATACTGAACTCGCGTAAAACTACGTTTATCAACTTCCATACAGCACAGCGGCATCTAGACCAAAGTGCGCTTATTAAAGTTCATAAGAAAAGTTTAGAAGAGGTCAAAGATACGAAGTTTCTTGGTATCACGATAAGTAGTACGTTGAACTGGCAAGCACACATTAATCAAGTAGCCAAAAAACTTGCAGCAGCTCCTTTCCTCATGCGGAATCTACGAACACAGATCAACGAATGCACACTGAAATTGGTCTATTACAGTAATGTTTACTCCCATTCATCATACGGCGTTATCTTCTGGGGCAATTCTAGCCATGCAAGCAGAATATTCATTATGCAAAAAAGAGCAGTAAGAGCCATGGTGGGGGCTTCACATAGATCAACATGCCGACCAATATTCAAATTGCTGAACCTCTTGACATTTCCGGCTGTCTATCTATATAACTCTGTCCTATTCGCCAAACAACATGGTAATCACAAATTAAACAAGTATATACACGACTACAATACCAGGAGAAAAAACGACCTTCTTTTACCTGCCCAAAATTTAGCTTTATCAAAAAATAGTCCTGCAAACTCAAGTGCTGTATTATTCAACAAAATTCCAGAGATATATAAGAACATGGATGTGCGGAGCTTGAAGATGGCGCTTAAACAAGAACTCTTAACGATCTGTCCATACAGTATTGAAGACTTTTCACAACATGACTTTGTGTAACTTATGTATTTTTTATTCTCAAATATTGTATTCTACATATTAATTTTCATGACGCATTCAATAACTTGTAACATAGTTCTAATGAATAAAGTATATATTATTATTTTTATTATTATTATTTTTGAAATAAGAAACAAAAAAGTCTTCAATTTCGATACCTTCAGCTAAATAGTAGCTTGTTTTCCGAATGAGGTTGTTTTGAAGTGCCTTGTGATGTCGAGGTGTCACAGGACATGGTACGTTCATTAGATCTCCATCATCTTCAGTGGCTGCGTGGAAGTCTGCATATGCACCAACAAAAGACGGATGATCTTGCTTCACGTCACTCTCAATAACGATATCTAAGGGAACATACAATAAAACCAATAAGTTGGACATCTCTACAATGTATGTTGAAAACAACATAGAACAGTAGAACATCTTTGGTACGCCTAAATTTTCCACAGTATTCAAGGGAAAATCAAATACAAACACTTAACGAAACAACTTAACAATTAATGCAATAAGATAATTTTGGGGCCCAGGCATATAACCATCAAAATATGCATTTTTCATTTTTCATTCTTTTTTATTAACATCAAAACTAAATCAATTTTAAGCCTAATGTTACTTCGTATACTTTTAAATCTTGATCATGTACTCTCAGACTATCAGTAAAAATGATATTACATTATTAGATGAGCGATGGCCAAGACCTTCATCCTACTACTCTAGAAGAGCTTTGCCTGTTTTTTTTGTACGACATCCACAGGTCGCAAGGTTTGACCGATCAACATGAATAATGAACATGAATGAAGGAATATGAATAATCAGAGTATCACAGACAGTGCATAGGGCTAGGTGACCGATCAGTAAGCCCCACATATCACTAGTATTCAATTAGTGCTGTAATTTAAACTTAAAAATTCAAATGCAATGCGTTAAAATAGAGCGTGAATTGGACTGACGGCATATTTAACAGGCCTATCACAATGTTGACAGTAAACTGTTCATCAACAAGGATTTGAGAGTTTGGTTGCTTAGCGTAGTTCTGCCACACTTCAGTCTGCAATTTTGTTCCAAAAGAGTAAGCTAGTGATCGCTTGCTTTCAAGTACGAGAAATTGACTAGTAGCACTTTCACACTTTATAAACAAACTATAGAAATACAGATTCAAGAATAATAACGGAAAATACAACTCATTCCAAGCAAAACAAATACAACAGAAGAGAAAACAATATTATCAGTAGTACAACTAATAGGCCTATTGGCCATTGTTTTTTTGGGGAATCATTCATTGTATCAATTTTAGCAATCATTGTTTCAACTCCTAATTATTACCACTGTTTTCTTCAGCAAGAGGTAACATCTCCTCATCGATGGTCATCCTGCCTTCGTTCGATGAGTCAGCAACAGATTCTTCCCTTTGGTCATCGATGGTCATCCAACCTTCGTTCGATGAGTCAGAAGATTCTTCCCTTTGGTCATCGATGGTCATCCAACAATCATTCGATGAGTCAGAAGATTCTTCCTTTTGGTCACCTAAAACATATTCCAATCCCAGTATTATTTCATCTACTCTACTGTGAACAAGGCAATAGTCGAAACGTCAGAATCTTGTGTGTACATTTCATCTCGGAGTTCTATCTACTAGCTCTCTACTTTGAGTTTGAGTCCACTAGTTTCGGCAAGTAATTATTAAATTGTTATTCTCATGATTGTACTTCAGTGAAATTGTAAAGAAATTGTGAAGAGTTTCAAGATTAATTTTAATCAATTAGGAATCCCATCGAGAAAACTATATCAACAAGTGGAACCACTTAGTTTGTTTAATGAATGCAATTATCAAGATGTGAATCAGGTAGGTAATGTGTTAATTGGTGTAGATCTACAATCAAGGTGTATACACCTTGGCATTTTTAAATATATTTCATACAAAATCTCGTTCATCCTATAACGCATATGCTGCGATTTCCTAGTCTATACTTACTAAGAGATACGTCAATCCGTTTCTTCAGGACCTTGGATAGCACCGCTACATTGGCTCGACCGCGGTAATTTACTAGAAAGAAAAAATGCGAAGAGTGATGATAGGAAACCCCCATTTATTCGAAACTCAGGCAGGGAAGACTTTTTGATTTAAACAAATTTGATTTTTTTCCAAGTTTGCCGCAGGGAAGACTTTTTGAATTATCAAAATTTGATTCAGAAAATCACTCAGAACGTAAAGGGGGGGGGGAGGTTATTAAATGATTCTTCAAATGATTTAAATTATTTTTCAAAACTTCCAATCCACCAGCTCAAACGACGAATCACTTGATAAATGCTCAAATCAAGGAACGCATCTCACAAATAAATCAGATCAAAAACAAATATTTGACAAATACAGTCCAAATTGATACTTCTAAATATCGTTAACTATCCACACCAACCAAAACACTTGACTACGCACATGGCTAGAGTAACTGCTGAACTTGAGCGGTGAAGTATACAGTGCGCATGAGTGGTCTTGAAATCGTGTGACTAGCTATGGCTTTGTTTTACGCATGTATCCAAGGCCATAGCTTAGGTCAGCTAGTCAAAACACAAATTGTATACCCAAGATAGACAAGCCACCCGTACTGCTAGCCCAATACACCCGCTTATGACCGGTAGATGGTGCGGAGTGACTATCAGCAAAAACATCACGCGGAAGAGAGACAAATACAAATTATTATTCAGTCAGGACTTGCTGCTACGGATAGGACCTTCCAGCGGTAATCAGCTGACAACACGGAGTGAAATCACATTAACCAGCAACTGAAATGTGCCAACATTTCTAACTGGCCTAGCAAGAATATTAGTTGTTTTTATCAAAACTTTCAGCCTTCTAGATGCTAAAAGAATCTAGATCCAAAACACAAAATATTTACCGTATTTACTACAGGGTCCAATGCACACATAATAGAAATAGATAATTTGAGTACACTCATCATATAGTCGACGATAGTAGGTCTCATACGCACCCTTTTTTCTCTTTCGTGTGTTGCCAATAACAGTCAGTCCAGATCCTTTCAGCCTTCCACGAATAACACTCGAAGATGGAAGACGTATTAGTTTCTTCAACTCTGGATTCATCGTTCCAATATCGAGTAGTCCATCTAACAACATATACAAATTATGAGCTGTGAATCCATTCTTCAGAGTAGGCCTATATTAAACAGTCAAACACTAATACACCTATATGTTGATTCAATTGTGCAGCTATCAGACCAAAAGAAATTGAAGACTTGAAACACATTTTTCAGTATGGTGACTTCAGCTTCTAAAGTCCCACCTGACTGAGCCACAGACGGCGGCATTGAGGTACAAATTCCGGTACTGCATCTTTTGAAAAGTTCGGAATCGTTTTTTAAAAGGAATTTTTGCTATCATTCAATTGGGTCCAATCAACACTTTAAAAATTGTCAATTCAAAATTATTTCTACAAACAGTGAAATTCAAAACATTTACCAAAAATCTCATCTTCACACGAGGATTCAGAAGATGACTGGATAGGTGAAATCAGTTGTGGATTTCTTGAATCTCTGAGAGCGATTGTTAAATCTAAACCGTCATTGGAAGAGTCTGAGTCTGAAGGAGGAACCACGCGTGAGAGCATTGATGATCGCATTGGTAATGCAGGAGACGGTGACCGGTAACCAGGCGAAGACATAACTTCGTGAACACAGAAAAAGTTATATGTAAATACCTAATTAAGTAGGTATGGCAAAAATAGAACTAGATAATCCTTCTCACAGTTATATATAAGTGTACATACTTGTAGAAGACCGTGACTTCGATATGGGAGACTGGTCATATTTTGTGCTACAATGTTCCACATTATTGGTAAATTGTTCACAGGAGAATTGTTGTCCTACTGGCGCAGGGGACTGCTGTACAAGAGACACCCGAATATTTTTTCTCCAGTTGTCTTCCAACGCTTCCAAGAGAGCCATTTTTTCATCGAAATAGAAACGTGTGGATTCAGAGGCTATGTCGCAGATCATGTTGCATACCACATGTGCCCTCTTGTACCTGTCTTGCTTCGTTTCAACCTTCTGCTTAACCTTCAAGGTAACTGGATTGAATTCAGTAACAATCTTTGGAAAAACAGAGGTCAACGCAGACAGCGAGTTGAAGGAAGTAAGCCAACGTTGGGACACGAGGTTGGTTTCAAAGATCGTTATGTGTCTCTTCCTCCGTAGATAAAATATGTGGCAGCATGGCAAAAGCATTCCTCGAGATAAGGCACAGGAGCATGTTGTAGTAGAAACCTTGAGAGATAACCCAAGAGAGCCATAAATAAATAAAAAATGTAATTTGTACAGAATAAAAATAATCTAAAGCTTGGTTCCCACTGTGAATTTTTTCAAGTCGATTAAGAATTCTGAATTTAGTGTTGATAGGGAACTAGGAAATTCAACTTTGAAAAGTTTTTGATGGATATACCAGTTTACAAAGAGATATAATCACAGATTATCAGGAACCCACCATATGTTGAATTTGAAAGAATTCTCATTATCAAGTGTGAGTAAAACAGTAAAATAACTGATGAGTCTAATGCCGTATCATGAAATTGATTATTGGCCGGCCCTATTCGTAAAGGCAATTGTGCGAACAAGGACCGAAAACGCTATTCGCGAAGTAAATTCTATTCGCAAAGTAGAGTGTGCGACTTAGCACTGGAAACGCAATTCGCACAGTAATACTTTTCGAACAGGATCCGAAAACGCTATTCGCAAAGTAAATGTGCTAAGTGCTTTTACTTTGCCAACTAGAACTGGAAACACTATTTGCAAAGTAAATATATACACCAAAATATTTGGCAACACTGGAATCATCGCATGTGTGACACATCTGTCGATTTAATAAACGAGTCACGTCAAGCTTCATTTATAGCTAAAATTACTCATAACTATCTTAGGCCCACCTACCGCCTACTTCTTTCCGGCCCATGAAGCAATGCATCCAGGCGAATGCATCTATGGCGGCCATTAGCAGGTAACACCAACTCGCGGGTTTTAGGCCGTGTTGCCATATTATTTACTTTGCAAATAGCGAATAGCACTTTACGTTCTTGTTTGCAAAGTATTACTGTGCGAATAGACACTTCCCTGATTATTACACTGTCAAATATATATGTTTAATAAGTGTATTCGACAGTTTTACCTGGTATTCCGTTTTACTTCTGCCTACGATCAACCCCGATTTTGTTATGGACACTTCCTTCAACCGGAATGATCTGTCCAATTGTGAAAAAACAATGTCAGCAGAATAGGGGGTGCAGGTGTCCACAATGCTCTTGATGTCATCTGTCTGAAGATGTTGGGCCACATACCTTGCCTTAACCATAGATTGGTATTGTTTGTGGCTGACAGACAATTGTTTATTTTTGTGAACCAGTAGAAGCCCCCTGATACACTCAGCAAGATTGTTGTCTTTGTTGAGTACCAGCTTGATCTTCTGGTTTTGGGACTCGACAAAATTGGTTGTGAAGGTACCAAGGTTCATTGAGCATGCCTAGAAAATATACAAATGAATAATAAAAACATGGTTATAATAATTCCAAAAAGAATTCTTTCAAAGCTAGGCCTACAATCACTCATTTTAGTGAGTAGAAATGGGTAGTGCATAGTAAATGTCTTCTTCAAGTGTCCAAGTAAAGCAAGAGTAATAAAAGCAACACCCAGTAGTGCTGTGTTAGCAATATTGTTTGTTTCCAGGAAACAATTTCAATTTCAATTTTCAATTCAAAATTCATTCTATTCTATACATTTTTACATTACTCACATATAGTTACAGTTTATTTGCACCACAAAATTATACACACACCTTTGGTGTACAGATTGATTACAATTGAATTAAATGAATATAAATATAAACATAAATATCAATTGGAGGTAATACAGGTATGAGTAGATGAAACAAATAAAGATATCGTGTTTTTGAAAGTTTGGTGAATTCAATGCAATAAATAATAGATGTGATTGCAGTCTTGTAGCCGAGTTTGATAGATAGAGAGCGAGAAAAAGAGTATAGAAGCCCGCGTAAGAAAACAATTTCTTGTGTGCGGGCTGACATAGTAGAATGTTAACGAATTCAAGATAATTTGGTGACTGTCTTTAGTAATATTGACCAAGATTTTTTTTTTTTTCTAAACAAACTGTAAATATTATTGAAATAGAGCAAGTTGATACTTCTGTATCAATATTCACGCAATTAGTCTGAAGTGTAATCAGTGGGCAATCAAAATAAACAAGCTAACGGAAAATAAAAAGCAAAAGTAAATGAAATAATTGAAACAGAATAATTTAATTTATGTATATAAATACATAAATAAATACATACATAGGCCCTACACACATATAAATAAATATATATCTCTCTGTATATATATATACATATATATATATATATAGATATATGCAATGCACATCATATATATAAATAGGCCTCATACATATATAGGCTATAGAGAGAAGTAAATACAAAAACAGTTTCATTAGGATATATTTACAAGATTATTGCAGAATACTCTACCAGAATCCCGTAACCAGTTCTCAATTTTGTACTTAAAAATAAAAAGGTTAGGAGCTTCTCTTATCTCTAAGGGGATTTGATTATAAATATGTGGACCAATGAACTTCAAGTTTTTCTGACCAATTTGTTTCTTCCTCAAGGGAATAGACAAATTATACATATTGTGACTCCTGGTACTCATTGCCTCTTCTACATATTCCATTTTATAGTAATAAAAGTTACTATAGAGGTAAATTAAAATTGTTTTGATATATATTTGTCGAACATCTAGAACTTTTGCGCAGGTATATATTTGAATAGAGGAGAATTGTTTCGGTTTTAGAAATATTATTTTAAGAATTAGTTTTTGAATAGTGTTAAGTTGTTCAAAATTTTTATTATATGTCCCACCCCATCCAATGATTCCATATTGAAGTACAGTTTGTGCTAGAGATTTATAAATTGTTAAGAGCATTGTTCTATTCAATATGTGTCTAAGTCTGTAAAATAAATATAACATGTTTCGAATTTTTTTGACCGTTGCGTTTATGTGATTTTTTCCATTTTAGGTGACTGTCAATAATAATGCCAAGGTATTTAGTACTTTCACATGATTGAATTTCACGGCATGAGCAGTCGTTTAAATTTAAATTTAGATTGCAACTATGAGAGTGAAGTTTTAGCAGCATTTCTGGACCAGGCATTGTTTTAGAACTTATAGTGTGGGGCAAATAGATAGTTTTGGATTTATTTAAAGTTAAGAAATTACTGTTTAGCCATTTGTATACAAGTTTAAGAGATTCATTTGCTGTCTTGAAAACCTTTTCCCAGCTTTCCTCTCTGCATATCAGAACGGTATCGTCGGCGTAAGTTATGATGTTACAATTGATATTAAGGTCACACAGGTCATTTATATAAATAATAAATAATATGGGTCCGAGGACAGTACCTTGTGGTACTTCATATTCAATTATTCTTTCTATGCTTCTAGTATTATTAATTTTGACAATTTGGTTTCTATTTAATAAATAATTTTCGAAAAGATTCAAAGGAATACCTCTAACTCCTATTGCTTTCAATTTTTCGAGAAGTATGTTATGGTCAACTGTGTCGAAAGCTTTGGCTAGGTCTAAGTAGATAGCCAAAGATTTTAACCCGTTGTCCATTGCTTCATATAGTTCACTAGTAAGTTGAAGTATTGCATCACTAGTACTAAGTTCGGGTCTAAAGCCATATTGATTAGGAGAGAGAATATTGTTTTTTTCTAGGAAATTTAGTAATCTTACTTTAATACATTTTTCTAGTAATTTTGAAAAGTGAGAAAGCAAAGAAATTGGTCTGTAATTTTCTGGTTTCAGACTATCATCAGTTTTAAATATAGGTATAATTAGAGCATTTTTCATTTTTTGCGGGAAGTCTCCAGTCTCAAAGCAAATATTAAAAATATGTTCAAGTGGACGAGCGATGAAATTTTCAGCAATTTTAATTGTATCTGAATTTATACCATCAATACCAGGAGAAGAATTAGATTTTAAGCTATTAATATGCGAGATAATTTCAGTTTCAGTGACAGGTGTTAAAAACATACTATTTGAAGGAGTATTATAGGCACCTCCTTTTCTGGCTTTACGTGTATAATTATGCTGGGTCAAGGGAACGGAATTGTCATTAATTATTGAGTCTGCTAGGTTTTTGCCAACGTTAGAAAAATAGTTTACAAATGTGTCTGCTATTTTTTGGGGGTTTTCTGATGTCTTACATAATGTCCCATTAATCTGAAGTGCATCAATTGATTTCATTTGATTTCTTCTCCGGTCTGTGATCTCATTAATGACAGTCCATGTTTTTTTAGGACAATGCTTATTTAAATTTATTTTATTTTTGTAATATATGAATTTTGTTTTATTAATTAAGCGATTGAGAAAATTTCTGTAAATTGAGTACCTTTGTTTCATAGTTTTCAATTTCTCAGTCATGTGTTCAGAAAGTTTTTGCACTTTTATTATACTTCTGTGTAGTGCATCTCTTTTTCGGATTGAGATAATGAGACCTAATGTTATCCATGGTTTTATTTTACGTAATTTAGAATTCGGTTTGGTGATAATCACTTCCGTGGCACTTTCAACAATATTTTTATAGGTAGTGATGAATGATTCGAAAGCCTCGTTAGCGTTTGTTTCGTCAAATACAGAAGACCAGCATTCCCTATTCAGAAAACGTGAGAATAAGTCAGTATTTAGTATATATTTATTCATGCTTTCATAGTTGCGTTTAGTAATACTATCAGCTATATTTGTGTTTGTGTTGCCGTGCAATCCTATCAAAGTAGTGTAGTGGTCTGTTATTGAGGTTTTAAGTATGCCAGGAAGGGGAGTGCAATTTTCTTGCGAGTTTATAAAAATGTGGTCTATACAGCTGTTGGAACTATTTTCTTCGCGAGTAGGGCAGTTTATACATGAAACAAAACCATTTGAATATAATAGGTTAAGGTAATTATTTGTTGCACGTAATTCGTCATCTAAAATATTAAGGTTCATGTCACCAATCAAAACATGGTGTGAAACCTCAGGCACAGTAGTTAGAAGAGTATTCAACTCATATATGAATTGATTTACATTTTGTGATGGAGATCTATAAACTGCTAAGATAGAATAGGTTTCTGAATTAAATGTAAAAGTAATGTTGGCAGTGTTTGCACTTACTATGGTTTTGTCAGCAACAATTGAGGTAATTTTTATCCGATTGTTATGAATAAATATTATAAGTCCATCAGAGAACGAGTGCAATGAATTGAAATAATAGGTGCTGTAACCAGGGATATGAAAAGGTTCATCGCTGGTCAGATGTGTTTCAGTCAGAATAATGATGTCGAAATTGAAACATAATTGATTTAGAATGACGCAGAATTCGTTGAAATGTTTGCGCACGCTTCGGATGTTCTGGTGAATTATAGTAAGGCCAGTAATGTTTTTGTAGAAGGTATTCACTTGTTCAATGTCATCGAAAATATTAGTGGAATGCGTGTGTTCATTGCTAATAGATTCAAGTATATCCCAATCTTTCATTTAGACTAGACCGGATGACGATGAGGGAATGTCCGATGGTTTTTTTATCTCTATTACCGGAGAGTTGTCCTCCTTCCTAATGAAGATTCTTCCACCCCTAGTCCACGAATACTTGAAGCCAACCTCTTTGGTATTTCTCGCTAACCAAAATAAGTTTTTATTTATTTTTGTTAGGTGTTCGTTAACATATATATTGTTGTTTGTGTGTCCAAAACCTACTTCGCCAGCCAGGAGGGTTCTTTTATTTCGTTTTCCTTGTAAAATTCGTTCTTTTATTTGACGAGAGTAGAATTTAGCTACTATAGTGGGCGGGGTATTCGGGTTTCTTGAGCTTGTTCGTAGTCTGTGAGAAAATTCAATGTCGTCCGAATGTATATTAGCCCCCAAGTGGTTAGCAATATCTGTGACGATGTCGTAGGTGTTTTCGTTGGTAGTGATCGGAACTCCCTGGATTTCCAAATTGTAATTCCTTGAGTATTGTTCAAGATCATTAATTTTGAGCGATAAGATCTCGTTCTCAGATTTCACAGCCGCGTTTTCTTTCTTGCATACAGTCAAATCTTGAATGAGTTTATCAATTTGTTTTGTTTGTTGTTGGTTTTCTTTTAAAAGATCGCCGTGAGTTTGGGCTTGTTGTGCCAAAGTCAAAGACATACCTTGTAGTGTAGATAGAATCATGCGAATGGCTGTGGTCATACCCTCGTATGGTGTGGGGGCGTTATCCGACGACAGGGCACCCTCAAGATTGTCGAGAATTGACTCAACAGATGAAAAGTCGAAATTGAAATTGTTTTGTCGGCCAGAGTCAGTCGGAGTGTTCACTGGACTTTCTCCCTCAGTAGTGTTATTAACCTTAACAGTCTTCTTTTTAGGCCCCATCACACAATATCACAGATGAACGAAAAACTAAATACACTATACCCCAGGTTTCAGGTTATGTTTATATAGAGTATGTAAATACTGAATGGAATACTGAAACAATGTGTTTTAATCCGTTGCAATGCTACTTTTATACATATGACTACCACATGTGAGTTCCCAGTCTAATATAGATCCCTAAAAGTGATGGAAAAAATCAACTCTAGTATGGCATACATAATACCCCGTTTACATGATCAACTTATCCCTAAAAATGCATTGTTCAAATGTATCGTTACGAAGTAGAATACATGCCTTTCCTATCTCGCGTATACACTACAGTAAAAATACCTATTGCTGTCAACGCATTGCCTCGAGTAGAAATACGTTCACCTTTAAAGGCCGTATTGCAAGTAGCCGACCAATCAGCGGACAGTAAAGTGTAACGTCACATTCCATTGACTGCCTGGCTTCTGTTGACGCCATATCGTTGAGTGGGAGAATCGAAGATTGGTGACTGACTTATCGATACAGAAGATTTTCACTGATACTGAAGACACGTTAATTTTAGGTTATGTTTATATTGATCTCCCAAATTCCAATAATTCAAACAGATGTTTTGTTATGTTAATACTGATCGATTAGTATTTTTATTGCAACTGTCGATACATGTCTTAGAGATTTGAGCGCTAGGTTGCGCTACTGGCATTTGCTAGTTCAAGGTTCAAGCTACTGGCACCGCTACGGCAGAAAATTAAAATTTTAGGATCCTATACACGACAGGAAATACGTTGCCGAAATGCATTGCTACTCTTTAGTTGATCGTGTAAAAAAGGGGGTATAACATACAAGTTTAGGACTGCTAAGGACAGCAAATTTCATAAAATTTATCCAGCAGTATTTTTTCATCTCATTGGGTTTTAATGACGCACTGTAATGATGACTAAGATCTATTGGTGTCAGATCAATGATTAATGAGATGATGGTTTATTGGGTAATGGGAAGGAAGCGGTTGTGGCCTATATTGTGGGAACAATCCCGGCATTAGCCTAGACTACAGACAGAAACCCTGGAACACCCCTGTGAGACTATATAAAAAAAAACAGACGAAGCTCCAACAAAAGTGTGGGATGGAAGTCTTCTCAATCGCTTATCCAATAATAATAGCTCCAGAAGTGTGGGATGGAAGTCTTCTCCATTGCTTATCTAATAATAATAAATAGCTCTCATGCCATCCTATTGTACCTACCCTGTCAACATTTGTCCATGCTTGCTTGCAGGTGTGCCAATTCCTATTATAGTAGTCAATGAAGCGGACTGACGCTAGCACCTGCAGCTCTGTATAATGTTGCTCGTAAGACTCTACTGTATTGCAGTTGATTAGATTTTGCAAATTGTGGCGTACAGCTGCCTTGGTGGCCAACGGCTCATCTTTCGTGGTCGTTTTGAACACCTTCGCCACGTGGAACCGGCACAGATGAACTTTTGCATGTGGAAGTACTGCATTTATAGATGTTATCTCATTGTAATCTTTGTCCACCATCACAGTTTTGGTATTAATTCCAGCATCGGGGTTGTTTTCAGAGAATATTTGCAATGCAAGCTTTACCGTGTCCTGGCGTTCATCCGCAATTAGACTATACCCTACTATGGAGCCATAACCGTAACCGTCCATGCACATGAAAATTATCAATGGCATTCGGTTACGGTTAATGCAGTAGGTGGCATCCATCAGAAGAAGCTCAGGAAACTGGTGAAATTTTGATTTCATATCACTTGTTTGTAGAAAAATTAGGTTAATTTTATTAGAACTGTCGATTTTGATTTTGATTGAAGCAGATGGATCATCACTCTGTAGCTGCTCTAGTTCATGCAGAACATCCTCTATGTCTGTGCGAGATGACACGCTCTGCTTTCTTAACTGAGCTCTGATGGGTGAAAAAAAAATGTTAGGGCCCTACAACAATAAAAATGATGCTTACATCTATTCTGTGATAAAAGATGTGATGGTAACTATAAACTCAAGCTTGCGAATAGGCCTATAAATACCAGAAACCAACGTATTGTTTCCCCTTCACAAATTATTAGCTTACTCTGCTTAACCAATGAATCCGAGGTACAAATGAAATAATTAAAAATAATTATCAATGTTCTGCACTATTGGGTGTCTACAAGACCTGTTTTTCTCGGAACAGTCTCCTTTGTGGACATCTTGTCGCCGGGTCCCCACAACTTTCAGTACCGGTATTACAAAATATGTTTTCAATGGTATTTTCAGAGCACCATGATATAATTAGCTTTGTAAACATACTATAGCAGCATTAATTATTGCACAGCTTTTCAAAAATACTGTATCATGACACGAATTTCATGAATAATTATTGATTCGAATTATCAAACTTCCAAATGATCAAGCTGTTGGTGGGATCTTTTTAAAAAAAGGTCTTTTGTTAGAACAACATAAAAATTTACCTGAAACAATAATAAATTTGCCTTCTTTTATAAGCCTCAAGGTCAATACAAATCTAGCGCCTTTTAGCAGTCGAGGTGGCCTATACTAATGAAAATACGTACCTGATGTTGGCCAAGTCTTTCGGTGTGCCAAATTTATCTGACGTCTTGTGGATGACATCTTGCAGAATTGAAGATTCAACTTCATAGCTCATCAGCTGTTCCGCAACTGCAGCTTTTCTTCATGGTTAAGACGTCGATTTTCAGGGTAGTGGGAATATAATGATTCATGAATGGGATGGTGATGAGTATCATTGAATGTTTTCACCACAAGCATCTGAGTGCCCTTATCTGCCACTACATTAATGTTTGCCTCACACTTGGTCTTGAAGGTTCTGAAAAGTTCAAGAACAAATGATACAGTCAAGCTACCTACATTTAATTACACAAAAATTATCAAAAACAGTAAGGACATTATGTAAATTTTTTCACCAAGTAAAAAAAGGCAGTGGTTAGGTCATTCCCAATCAGACTATTCAAGAAAAACAAAAACATATAGACGTTTTCAATGAAATTGGTCTGTCGTGGAACAATAATAACTGGCCTATCACCTCGATATAATACCGGTAACAAGCTATGACAAAGGAAGGAATATTAATAATTATTCTGAAGTTTGTTACTACAAAGTTTTGTTCACATTTCAGTATATTTTCATCAATGCTCAACACATTGATTTCTGTACATATAAACCTATGTAGTCTACTAGGCCTATATAGGCTAATACTTTATTACACTATTTTATCCAAAAAAGACCTACGGTACTATACAATAAAATGTAAACATATCCCTAACTTCGAATGTGAATACACGGACAGTCCATAATTCCTAAAAAATATATAAATACATTAATAAATTCAACTTACTGCTGAAAAGGTCTAGCACCAGTACTTTTTGACATGCGTGTGCCATAATGCTTGCAGCCTAGAAACAAATTCTGGTACTTCAGGCATCGAGAAAGAAGAGCACGTTTCAATAAGTTGTTAATCTGTCCACAGTAACACTAGACACGATAGTGAACACAACAAGATGGTGATCGCAATAGATTTAGAGAGCTTCCTTGAATGACGCGTAATCATCATACCTCGCTCCCAGTGCTAATGGTGTGGGCTTATCCATTTTAATTGTGCCTATAAATTAAACGCAACAAGTGAAAATAGATTCAAATCCAACAAATAAAAATATTTAAGCCTACAGAAGACAGTATTGTACAACAATTCAAAATTCACATTTCAACATTCAAAAGTGTCTTTAAGCTGGGTTCCCATGACGATTTTTTCACGTGACGTCCATCACGTCCGATAAGTTAAACGTCATCAGTGCGCAAAGTTATGGAGAAGATAGTGAAAGGACGGATCAAAGCATTACAAAATTTCAATGGCAATGGACTGAACGAGAATCAGCACGATTTCCGGTTAGGCTACTCATGCGAGATGCAGTTATTAGGGTTCGCTGACGATCTGTCCCTTGCGTTAGATAAAGGAGAGAGGATTGATGGTGTGTTCTTTGACTTCGCCAAAGCATTCGATAAGGTTCATCATGAAGTATTAATGGGAAAATTGAGAAGAGGTCTGGGTAAAATGAGAGGAGGGGCAGAGTTAGTTTGACTGCTGGGTGACTCCCTGAAACACAGAATACAAAAGGTCAAAGTGGGGGAAGATTATGAATGTTACATCCGGAGTTCTCCAGGGAACGGTATTGGGTCCTTTACTCTTCAACATATTCATCAATGATATTACGACTGATGTTCAATCAAGGGTGCGATTGTTCGCTGATGATTGTGTAGTTTATAGAGTGGTGAATGGGGTTGAAGATGAGGAGTTATTGCAGCAGGATTTGGATAGGATAGTAAAATGGGTGCATTTTAATAGAATGGAGTTGAATGTCACAAAGTGTAAGGCGGTTAAATTTGGTGGGAATAAGGGCGATATCACGTACAAGCTTGGTGGCCTTGATGTGGAGTTAGTAGACACTTATAAATATTTGGGAGTCTTATTTCACAATCGATTGGGATGGGGGGAGCAGGTTCAGAGAGTGACAGGGAGGGCGATTGCCGCATTGAATTTTGTGATGAGGCAATTAAAAGGAGTAGCAATAGATATTAGAAACAAAGGTTACCTCACTTTAGTAAGACCAATTCTAAAACCAAATAGCAACCAAATAAACAAGTCGGTTCACCGTTTCGTTAGTCCTCTAATATACATCTTAATTACCTTTAATAAGTTGATTCTATGTTGTAATTGTGAACAAAGTGATAGCTGGAAGAATGTAGAACATTTTGAATGAAAACACTTCGAAATCCGTGAGATAGTTTCTGTAATACAGTGAGTTTAACTTATTTTGACATTTGAATAATTTTTGTTGGAAAAGAGAGATCACAGCCTTCTTGGATACTTTGCAAAGTCACGACCCTCGATCGTGTTCCTCAAGGTGTTTGGAGGTGTTTCCCAAGGTATATGGACTGGACGTTTATACATCGTGCTCCGTTGTGTGTCAATTATTGTGATTGAAGAAACAATTTTGGAAATGTTACGTGTAGTTGTATGAGTTCATAGGGTAGACGCGTATGCGGGTGCGGTTTGTGGTAGGGTGGGAGTGTGCATACGAAGGCTAACCGTCAAAAGTAGCAGGAAAGAAACAACAAGAACAGAGAAAAAATGGAACACGGTGAAGAAGAAGTCGAAAATATTGTATCATGTAAGGAAAACATTGATATAATGAGAAGCTTCTGCATATTGTGTGAAAAAATATTGAAGAAAGGATTAGGGTGTAAGATGTGAATGAGGTGGGTACATATTTAAAATGTGTGGGGATTAGCAAGAAAGAGCTGGAAAAGTTGAAGAAAACCGAATGGGTGTGTGCTGATTGCAGAAGTGAGAAAAGGCTGGCTGCAAGTGAGGATGATAGGAGCGTGGAAATATGTGAGGATAATATGGATGGAAATCGGGCGAACTGGGCAGTGAAATTAGTGAAGTTGGTGGGTGAGATGAGGTTGGGAATAATCGATTTTAAAAAAAAAATGTGAACAACAGGAAAAGGATTATATGAAGGAAGTCACGGACATATGTATGTGGAAGTCGGAGATGGAAATTGACTTCATTGGACTAAGAATCAAAGTAGGGGATTTGGAAGAGGATCTGATGAGGAAGGAGAAAGAGAGACTACAACAACAAGAATACAAAAAGCAGCGACAGCAAATTGATGAAAATCATAGACATCAACAAGAATACCAAATGCAGCGGCAGCAAAATGATGATCACCAAAGACCACGACGTACTACCAGTACTACCAGCACTAACAGTACTACTAATTCATCCCGAACTACGTTAAATGTACTGCCGCGAGATGGCTCTGCTAGTCATCATGCTAGTCTTACATCTAAACATGACGTTGGGGAGAGCGCGCCTTATGTAGTGCCGAGAGAGTGCGTTTGGTGACCATGATATTTCCCTACTATGTAGCTAATATCAGCATCATACAGAACGGACGTGTACCTGATTCTCATGCACCTATTATTGGCAAATATATGCCTGTTATTACCTTATTGTCAAAAGTTGACTACAAATGTTGAGAAACATATTGAGTTATTTACCTAATATTCAGCTAATATGGGCTTGTCATTTCTGTGGGGAAGAGTAGAACCAACTAGAAAATACCAAGTAGAACAATGTTAAACAGAGTAGAACAAACTAGAAATTACCAAGTTAAACAAAGTTGAACAGAGTAAAACAAACTAAAAAATACCAACTAGAACAAAGTTGAACAGAGTAGAACAAACTAGAAAATACCAACTAGAACAAAGTTGAACAGAGTAGAACAAACTAGAAAATACCAACTAGAACAAAGTTAAACAGAGTAGAACAAACTAGAAAATACCAACTAGAACAATGTTGAACAGAGTAGAACAAACTAGAAAATACCAACTAGAACAAAGTTGAACAGAGTAGAACGAACTAGAAAATACCAACTAGAACAATGTTGAACAGAATAGAACAAACTAGAAAATACCAACTGGAACAATGTGGAACAGAGTAGAACGAACTAGAAAATACCAACTAGAACAATGTTGAACAGAGTAGAACGAACTAGAGAATACCAACTAGAACAATGTTGAACAGAGTAGAACAAACTAGAAAATACCAACGAGAACAAAGTTGAACAGAGTAGAACAAACTAGAAAATACCAACTAGAACAAAGTTAAACAGAGTAGAACAAACTAGAAAATACCAACTAGAACAATGTTGAACAGAGTAGAACGAACTAGAAAATACCAACTAGAACAATGTTGAACAGAGTACAACAAACCAGAAAATACCAACTAGAACAAAGTTGAACAGAGTAGAACGAACTAGAAAATACCAACTAGAACAATGTTGAACAGAGTAGAACAAACTAGAAAATACCAACTAGAACAAAGTTGAACAGAGTAGAACAAACTAGAAATTACCAACTAGAACAAAGTTAAACAGAGTAGAACAAACTAGAACATACCAACTAGAACAATGTTGAACAGAGTAGAACAAATTAGAAATTACCAACTAGAACAATGTTAAACAGAGTAGAACAAACTAGAACATACCAACTGGAACAATGTTGAAAAGAGTAGAACAAACTAGAAAATACCAACTAGAACAATGTTAAACAGAGTAAAACAAACTAGGAATTACCAAGTTGAACAATGTTAAACAGAGTAGAACAAAAGAGAAATTACCAACTAGAACAATGTTAAACAGAGTAGAACAAACTAGAAATTACCAACCAGAACAATGTTAAACAGAGTAGAACAAACTAGGAATTATCAAGTAAAACAATGTTAAACAGAGTAGAACGAACTAGAATATACCAACTGGAACAATGTTGAACAGAGTAGAACAAACTAGAACATACCAACTAGAACAATGTTGAACAGAGTAGAACAAACTAGAAATTACCAACTAGAACAATGTTAAACAGAGTAGAACAAACTAGAACATACCAACTGGAACAATGTTGAAAAGAGTAGAACAAACTAGAAAATACCAACTAGAACAATGTTAAACAGAGTAAAACAAACTAGGAATTACCAAGTTGAACAATGTTAAACAGAGTAGAACAAAAGAGAAATTACCAACTAGAACAATGTTAAACAGAGTAGAACAAACTAGAAATTACCAACCAGAACAATGTTAAACAGAGTAGAACAAACTAGGAATTATCAAGTAAAACAATGTTAAACAGAGTAGAACAAACTAGAATATACCAACTGGAACAATGTTGAACAGAGTAGAACAAACTGGGAATTACCAAGTAAAACAATGTTAAACAGATTAGAACAAACTAGAAATTACCAACTAGAACAACGTTGAACAGAGTAGAACCAACTAGGAATTATCAACTAAAACAATGTTGAACAGAGTAGAACAAACTAGAAATTACCAACTAGAACAATGTTGAACAGAGTAGAACAAACTAGAAATTACCAACTAGAACAATGTTGAACAGAGTAGAACAAACTAGGAATTACCAACTGGAACAATGTTAAACAGAGTAGAACAAACTAGAACATACCAACTAGAACAATGTTAAACAGAGTAGAACGAACTAGGAAATACCAACTAGAACAATGTTAAACAGAGTAGAACAAACTAGAAAATACCAACTAGGACAATGTTAAACAGAGTAAAACCAACTTGGAATCACCAAGTTAAACAATGTTAAACAGAGTAGAACAAACTAGAAATTACCAACTAGAACAATGTTAAACAGAGTAGAACAAACTAGAACATACCAACTAGAACAATGTTAAACAGAGTAGAACAAAGTAGAAATTACCAACTGGAACAATGTTTAACAGAGTAGAACACACTAGAAAATATCAACTAGAACAATGTTAAACCTATGACTACCAATAACGTAACGGGATAAGCAACATGGCGTAAGTTACATACTTTCAACATTGGATGTCTTCTCACCATGATGGAAGCAAAAAATGTGACGCGCTGAAGTGTACATTTTTGAGATTCGCAATTTCAAATCAAAACGTACGCATTCGGTTCGTATTTCAATGTATAGTACATAGTTGAGTATTTGCATTGTTTCTGTTCTTTCTCGTAGATGTCAAGTAATTATCCAGTTATCAATTGGTAAATGTGGCAGTATGGCTCTTGACTAGGGGTCCAATGCTTTTACACACGTATTTAAAATTTAGGTTGGCTAATTCAAATGAAACGTATTCCAACGTTGCTTAATACAGTTGGGAAGAGCTGGATTCACAGAGTGCATTACACGTATTACTTTTATGAATCAATATATAATACTACCAGTAAATTGAGTAAAATTGAGTATGACGGCATCCCTTTGATTCCCGCATGGTGCGAAAGGAAATGATCAAGTTGCTTATCCCGTTACGTTATTGATAGTCATAGGTTAAACAGAGTGGAACAAACTAGAAAATATCAACTAGAACAATGTTAAACAGAGTAGAACAAAGTAGAAATTACCAACTGGAACAATGTTTAACAGAGTAGAACACACTAGAGAATACCAACTAGATCAATGTTGAACAGAGTAGAACATACTAGAAATTACCAACTAGAACAATGTTAAACAGGGTAGAACAAACTAGAAAATACCAACTAGAACAAAGTTGAACAGAGTAGAACAAACTAGAAATTACCAACTAGAACAATGGTAAACAGAGTAGAACAAACTAGGAATTACCAACTAGAACAAAGTTGAACAGAGTAGAACAAACTAGAAAATACCAACTAGAACAATGTTAAACAGAGTAGAACAAAGTAGAAAATACCAACTAGAACAATGTTAAACAGAGTAGAACAAACTAGAAAATACCAACTAGAACAATGTGAACAGAGTGAAACAAAGTAGAAAATACCAACTAGAACAATGTTCAACAGAGTAGAACAAACTAGAAAATACCAACTTGAACAAAGTTGAACAGAGTAGAACAAACTAGAAATTACCAACTAGAACAAAGTTAAACAGAGTAGAACAAACTAGAAAATACCAACTAGAACAATGTTAAACAGAGTAGAACAAACTAGGAATTACCAACTAGAACAAACTTGAACAGAGTAGAACAAAATAGGAATTACCAACTAGAACAATGTTGAACAAACTAAACCTAGCTGAACCAAATAGAAAATTATCAAACTTGAACAAAGTAGGCCAAATCAGAGGCCAAATCAGTAATAACAGGATTGAAAATATCAACTTGAACAAACCAGAAACAAATAAAAACATCAAGAATTAATAGTGATCCGCCATATTATGATTCAGAGGTACGTAGACTTAAAAGGAAGGCTAGAGTGGCAAATAGGAAAAAAGGGAAAGTGGATGGTGACTGGAAAATGGTACGTAAGGAGTTGCAGGGACAATTAAATAGAGCTAAGAAAGTGGCGATGGATAAGTATATGATGAGCATGTTCAACGAACGAGATCAGAGGGGAAGCTGGAGAAAGTTTTATTCACATATTGAAAGACAGAAGGAAAGTTCTAGGAATCTACCCCCATTAGAAGTAGACAAATTATTGGTCGAGACAGATGAGGGGAAAGCTAGAGCACTGAACGAGTTCTATGCAGGGGTATTTCAAGACAAAGATGAGGACAACAACGAAGAAATTGATGTAAGAGAGGGGGCGGAAGAGAGTGAGGGAATTGAAGAAAATAAAATAAACATAACAAGGGGAGATGTGAGAAGAGCAATGGGAAAAATGGGGAAGGGGAAAGCACCGGGATCTGATGGAATTACAGCGGAGCTATTAAGGGGACAGGGCCAGCCATAGAACCGTACCTATTGAAGATTTTTTGAATTCATTACAAAAAGGAATCTTACCTAAGGGGTGTAAACAGGCGACAGTTGTACCCATATTTAAGGGTGGGGAGAGATGTCGGGTTGAGAACTACAGGCCAGTAAGTTTGACGAGCTGTGTCTGTAAGTTGATGGAGAGAATTATCGGGAGATACATCAGGGAGTGTTTAGGAAGGAAAGGGTGGTTGTTGGAAGAACAACACGGGCTCAGAGAAGGATTCTCCTGTGAGTCGCAACTTGCTGGGCTCACACAGGACATATCTGATAAACTGGACAAGGGAACCAAGGTGGATGCTGTCTTCCTAGATTTGGAAAAAGCATTTGACAAAGTGCTACATGCTGGGTTAGTCAAGAAATTGAAGGGTATCGGAATAGACATGAGAGTTGTTTGTTGGATTCAAGATTCTCTAGAAGGGAGAAATCAGAAAGTGAGAGTGGGAGAGATGTTTTCGGAAGATATTGAGGTGACGTCCGGGGTGCCACAAGGGAGTGTACTGGGTCCACTACTCTTTCTGATTTATATTAACGACATTAAGCGAACACTAGAATCAAGAATTAGATTATTTGCAGATGACACAGTCATATACAGAGGCACAGAGCAACAGGGGGATGAGACTGAAATTCAGAAAGACTTGAACAAATTATGGGAATGGGCGAAGGAAAATCAGATGGAATTTAATGTAAGTAAGTACGTGTGAAGTAGTTAGGTTCGCGTGCAAGAAGCACGGCGATGAAACAAATTATGAAATGAGAGGAGTCAGAACTAGAAGAGACGAAGCCAAGTTATAAATATTTAGGAGTTGTTTTAGACAAGGAGATGAATTGGGAGGAGCACATAAATAAAATGACAGCAAAAGCAAACAGAAATCTGAACTTTGTTATGAGGAACTTGGATGGGGCATGCGAAGATGTTAAGGCAAATGCCTACTTGACGTTGATAAGACCGGTGGCAGAATATGCGGAATACGCGTACAAATTGGGACAGATCAAGAAGATAGAAAGTATACAGAGGTGGGCAGCGAGAAGAGTAACAGGGAAGTTGAGGAGAAGGAAATGGATTATTAAAACTAATAGACAGGAAGGGTTGAATATGGTACCAGAGAGTGTGAGTAAGATGATTGAGAAGTGGGATGGAACCCGCTACAGAAGATGGAGGGGGCAATGAGACTGTGCAATATGTATAATTAGGGCATTTACAGGGCAAAGAGCATGGAAAGAGATAGGAATGAGACTGAAGGAACCCCATTGTTATGGAAAAAGTGACCACTGGGCCAAGATAAGAATCATTCAAACACGACTGGACAGGGAAATATTCGTTCATCAACAGAACCATAAGGGAATTGAATGACCTGAACAGAAGAGTATATTTGAGGAGGAAAATAATAAAATTGATCAGAATGTAGATAGTCAGCTCGTAAGAAAAATTAAAGTAATTCAATAAGTAAGTAATAAGTAATTAGATGAGCGTAGCGAAGATTTTCATTCCATATACCGAAAAATTTTGGGCTTGGTTTTTATGTTTTTTTTTTTTGTAATTTTGTACGCGGGATACAGGTCAATAAAAGCAATTAAGAAAGCAATTAAGAAACTATTAAATGTGAGCAACAAGTGTCACCAATAAATTAAAACGTTTAAAATCTGTGATGGATATGAAGAAGGCACTTGAATAATTGTTTGGAAACCAAGGTTTATATACCAACAGACAGCCGCGGTTTTTGAACCTTTGAAGTGATCCATGGCCTGTATATGTACATTGAGCTGACAAAATGTTCTTAATTCTACATTTCCATACTTCTAAGCTCATCTCACAACGCATATAAGGCGTTTTCCTAGTTTGAGTAAAATTAGTATTAAGATGTTACCACCTGTTTGAACAATTTGTAACAAAAGAATAAACAAACAAACAAAAAACTGTTTCATTTTAATGTGGTGGAGCAGTCAGCAGTCCCTAGGAAATTCCATCCCACACTGAATATAGCATTGTTTTGCGGTTTTATGTATTGTCATTTATCTATCATCATTACTTGTATCACTATTATTTATCCTTATTGTATCTTTAATATTATTAAAACCCAAAAATAAAGACAATTTTATTATTATTATTTCTAAATCTCATCTGAAACACGTTGAACCGTATTGAAAAAGGTGTAATTTAAAGAAATTTTATCTACTGTTTCAAAATGACAGCTCTGGTCTAGTTTATGAGTTGGCAGATATCAACAAAAAACACTATGCTTCTTCCAGATGTAGAATATGTCTCACAATTTGTGTAAATTTCCGAAATACGTTAACTGGCCTCTGTACAACTGTTCTTATACGGCACTTTCTTTTGCAATCTGAGATCGCCCCCGCCCCCCTCCCATGAATATGACCTGGATCCGCCGCTGCTAATAGCTGCCCATCTTACAATGCCACAGGACTGGCAATGCCACCGATAATGTCGACTTCAGAAGAATGATGACAAAAGTTGTAATCAAGTCTGAACAAAGATTATGAGTGACAGATTGTTTCACTGCTAGGAGTCCATCACTAGCCTGCTTTCAATGATCTGCCTTACTTCTCCATAGTCAACAATAATAAATCACAACAAGCTGGTATCTGTGTATATAATAAAAATGTTATTTATTGTAATATACAGTAATGTAATGTACCATAGTATATGATAAGTAAAATATACATTCAATTTTTGTCACTGAACTTTCATTCAGAAATCATGTCCAAGTTATTTATTAATATACAGTAGATATTATTTATATTCTGTCTGGTAAATTAAATTGCATTCTAGGAAAGAAATATGTCATTCGTGTTGGATTGCTCCTATAAATATATGTGTCAAAATAAAATATCAATTTACTTACAAGTACAATATTATGAAATGTCATTATACATCAACAAATATATAACATTATAAACAATGGCAGTTACTTTTTCAAGTGTCACTATTAAATTTATTTTATTAGATGCATAAGTTTTGGAGATATACATTTGTCATCATTTACATTCTTTATTTTATACACTTTTTCTGTTTGCTTGTGCTGCATTTCATTCAGATTATAAGTACAGTATTGATTATACAATTGGAAACTAAAATGCAGCAATATTTTTTCTTCTTCGTGTAGTCAATCTGTATTAATATTGTTGTACGCCAAAATACAAAATTCTTATATTAGCCTACTACTCCTAGAACCTAATGTATTTTTACAATATAAAATCAACACCTACTTATTACAATATACAGTAACCAACCACCATTACTAAAAGATTTAATAATAACAATATCATGATACCTTGCATTGACAGTTGCTTGTTAGCAGTACTATATGGTACACTGGTTAAAGCCTGGTTTCCACTCAGATTTTTTTTTCGTATCAGCCAAAATTCCCTTTCGTCCAATCACAATCAAGAATTCCATCCCAACAAGATGGCATATTTTGGGAAAGTTGGTTTAAATTGAATAATTTTGGCCGATTTATACTTTGTCGAAAAGTTATGCTGCCATGTTGACTGTAGCCATGGCCTTCCTGTTTCTCACGGCATCGGATTTGATATCGACATTCGTTTTATTCGCGCATTTTATACGCCATCTTTCAACTACAGTAATAAGTACTTTCCAAGATCAATGTGAACCAAGGTGTATAAACGTCAGGATCTGGGTGACCGTTTACAAACAAGCCGTGGCTGGCATCACGGAAACGTGCCGTTGAGAAACCCGAGTGGGAACCAGGTTTAACAACAGGCTACCCTGGTAATTACATTATCATGTGGATAAAAGTGATTGATGCGGTGATCAGCCCTGGACATAACATCCGACGATTACCAATCTCAAAGAGCCAAGGACCCTTCCTAATATATGGCTCGCTAGCTCCAAGAGACTGGATATTTGATTGGTTGATATCTATCATCTACTAGATGAGCTATCTGTCATGACAACATGTACAGCTCTTGTGTATTTCCATTGTTGTTAGCACAACATCCTAGCACTGCTCTTGACGCGGGCTACGCAATATGGTGAACTATGGCCGTCCAAGAGACCGTGACTCTGTTTTTATAACACTAACCAATCACAGTCCCAGCGTGTTGGACATTATTGCAAGTGGTTTCTTAGGTATCGGTCTAGATTGATGTCTACTGAAAGAGCTAGTTACTACGGCAATGCGTCTTGTTCCCGCGCACGAGGTTGGCTACGAAATACCGGTGTCACATTATTCCAGTCCAAGAGGCCCTGACTTGTTGCTATAGTAGCTAACTCATTTAGTGAACATCAACCAGGCCTGGTCCCTTGAAGACAGCAAGGCGTATTACGGTATCTTGGGTGGCCTTGCTTCCAAACTGAACACTTTCACACAACAATGTGGGATGCATAGCAATAAAATATCTAGTTATAAGTGCTGCATCCAGTTGCAAGAAAAACAATTACTGAAACTGTCAGATTATTTTCAAAACAACATTGGAATTCAGAGAAAAAGGAAATAAGTGCCAAGTTTTATTGCTGATCAGGCCCGAGTTGTAACGCGTACAAATGCTTGGATCTACGCAGCAGCCAACACGTAACCAAATACTGCTTGAACGCATACACGCGCGGCAGTGAGGAACCACAACACGTGATTCCGTCTTATTCAACCAATCACTACGTGTCTATCTGCACAACTTTCACTGTCATGACTGTAAAGCTCAGTTCAGCCAACTGTCATAGTAACTGCTTCTAGTTCGATCCGGTTACAGGTTATGGTTACTTCAATTTGAGTTGGCAATATGTTTTGTGAAGGCCACGATTGACAGGATGGGCATTATTTCCAGTTATGACGTAGGTCACAAATATACTCACGTTGGAATTAGATAAATCTCTTGTACTGAAAACTGTAGACTTGCATGTGTTCCTGGATTTCTCACCCGAAAAAGGCAGGTCTAGATTCCTGTAATTTAGCTACCAACTTCGCAGAACTGTGAAGCCAAGTACTAGCAGAAACAAATAGACCGACAGAAGTTGACTTGATGTGGCTTCTGCATTCCTAGGCCCCTATAACCTATGATTAGATTTATGACTAAAGTAAGCCCAATTGGTTCAAGATGACGGCTAGGTACTTTTCTGTCACATAACAATCGTTACAAAACGGTAAATACTATAAACACAGGCCTACGCGTACATCGTAAGAGACGAGAATTCTTACAAAGTCCTTAATTAAATCACAAACTTTAACTTCAATCGAACACATGTTGCAACCTACGGTAAGTAACCGCGTTCAACATAAAGCTGGCAATCCATTGGACGAGATAGGAGCATGCCTAACCTAACCTAACAAATATGCCAGCATTTCTCAATTTCCAAACTTTGTTGACCACGACGATCCAGGGTACCATGATCAACGTCCAATGTTTGAACGGTTTGAACCGTTTCCCAGCTTTGCGATGAACGTGGCCAGTGATAATTAGAAGGGTTCCCACTATAACTTTTCCTGCTCATCATCACACTTGCACGTCACGTCACACAATATCTTTTTACCGGCAGGTTTTCACAAATTCAGAACTAGCTTTTCAACGCAATAATGTTGCAGTGAGCTGGATGTGAAATCCAGTATCTTCAGGGATAACCAGAGGGCCATCACCCAGAAGCCATGACAATAGATCTACTATACAGTAAACCCTCGTTAATCTGAAATCGAAGGGACCCCCAAAAAATGATTTGGGTTCATAAAAATTCGAATTACCATATTTACTCGCATATAATTCCCATGTATATTCAGAAATTTGAGAACTCAAAACAGGGGTGCGACTAATACGCGCGCACAGAATCTGAGTGAGCATGCTTTGACTCGTTCTTATGCGTCAAATGAAAAAGAGGGAAATTGAGGAAACAATGATAAATTCAGGAATTGACTTGTGTTATTTCGAATTATCCACCCAAATCAGTGTTGAAGCAATTGAAGGGACGAAATATTAGTTCGAATTACGGTTCACGTGGAATTCGGATAAACCATATTAATTCACATTGAAATGCATATACCTCTAGCCGGGGACCGATTTCAAGTTCGAAATAGATCAAATTTCGGATTAACCGAGTTCGGATCAACGATGGTTTACTGTACTTCCTAATCATGAGATATCCAAGACGCTGGTCTTTATCCAAGGCTCGAGAACCAACTGTGACGCCATGTTTGTCCGGTCGCGTTCGTGATCATGATTCGACAGAAGGGAATATCGTGGCAGACGGCAAGAAAAGCTAGTCGAGTGAACCCCGCTTTATCGTCTAGGCTTCATTAAACATCTCTGCCGCTGACTTCAAGGTCCGTCGTGGCGGCATAACAACAACGATAACAGAATAACAGGCAGTATACGTATAGCGCTTGCACGTTCCCGTTTCCTACTACTCCCTACGCTCGTTACTTCTTCTTGGCCTGCACCTGCTTCCACTCGAGGAACAGCTTCTTGACGTCGTCGAGCGACTGCGTGATCGCGTGCGCGAACCTGCTCGAGTCCTGAAACACACGCACACACGCGTCGTGAGATCATTATTATTATATTGGGTTTAACGACGCACTGTTATGATAGCGCAGATCTAATGGCGTCGGATGGATGATTAATGAGATGATGGGATGATGTGATGAAGGTTCTTGGGTAATGGGAAGGATAATGGGAAGGAAGCGGTCATGGCCGACTTATTGTATAGGAACCATCCCGGCATTAGCCTAGACTACAGAGGGAAACCATGAAGAACCTCTGTACAGATGGTCGGCGGCGGGGATCGAACTGAGTTCGTAATTCCCCTTGCCTCCCGTATCACATGAAGCGAGCGCGTTAACCACTGCGCTACATGTGCCGGTCGCGTCGTAAGATGAGCCAGATATCTACATGAACAAACAATCAAAAACTCTACAAACATAGAATATACTTCATTCAGTAAATATCGAATCCAGGAAGTCGTGAATCTAGGCAACACTATTCAATATAATTTCTATGTATTTGATGATTAAAAAACATTTACTAAACTAGCCAAAACGGCTGGTCCCAATTGAATACACATTTGCGATAATGTGTTTGGTTCATGCGTTTACATTCGAGTATTGCTGTAAGTTTCGCCATCGCTCATCAAATCATCTGGAACATCTGGGTTATACAGTCCAACCTCTATCCATCGTTTTCCGAGGGACCACGAAAATAAAACCATCCATGCAGGAAAACCATCCATCCAGGAAAATATAACATCGATTAAATGGGAGTGGGGTGGGGTGAAATGAATGGTACAAGCAGGAAAACGATGGATCCGGGAACGATGCATAGAGGTTTCACTATACAGCACAGATACTTGTGTTCTTACGGCCTTTTATAACATTCATAGTGGAAACATATGGTATTATTATTGTATTGATGTAGCGTTGTAGGCCTACTTGATATGTAAAACAATTAGCGCATTGCCATGACTGTGAGCACGCAGAGGCTGGCAAGAAGGTGAGGTCTAGTTTCTCTATCTATCTCCTAGATGTCAGTACCAGTCCCATGGCAACATCAAGTAATGCTGTTGAGATATTACATGCAATGTATTGGAAACTGTAGGAAGACCGATGTTGAAGGACACCACAACCCTAAAACTATATTTCAACAAATTTAATGACAAATGTTCATGTCGCTAATTAGACGAGCTTTGGCCAGGATTCAATTTGACATACTAAAAACAATTGATGTTCGTTTTTTTTTTGCTTCTTTTTATGTTTTTTTGTCGGTTCTCCACAGGTCAAACGGCTACAGCTATCAACTTCAAACTTTTTTTCTATATGGTTCCTCATCTAACTTAGATCTGTAGGCCTATAGTTTTGTGGCATTATCGAGGGGTAGCTTTTTTCTTACGAATTTTAGAAATTTCAAAAATACCCATTGGAATAACATGACGAAAAAAAAAAAAAAAAAAAATCCAAAAAACTGCAATTTTGCGTGAAGTTGAATTACATTTTGGTACACATTTCTAAAAATTTTCAGCTTGATTGGGTCAGCCATTTTGAAGAAAAAACATAAAATGTGCTAAATTGGTACCACTCGAAGCAGTTTTTACCCTTTTTTACCCATACTACTACTATTCGCTCGTCTAACAACGCATATGTGGCGTTTTCCTAGTCCTACAGAAAACTAGAAATCATCAACTTTAATCAACTTTTCTGTCCTTCAGAAGCCGTCATTTTTTCTACGTCGTGACGTGGACATTACTCAATTCCGTTCATGTTCCCACACAGAATCGGTGAAGCCTGACTGGATGTGTCGGGAAGGTTGTGAAGCTGAGAGGATGAATGAATGTTGGGTTCAGAGGCGCGTCGACATCGAGGTCACTTTGCGCCTGTACGGTGTAATGAACCGTTGGCTGATCATGTGAAATGATCCGTGTTTGGTGGAAATCCATCATCATGATGACCATGAAACCAACAATGTGTTGGAAACGGCACAAGGACAGAACATACCGTCTGCGGTGAGCTGCGCTTGCAGGTGATGTGGAAGAAGAGTATGTCCTCGCCGGCGATGATGTACGAGACCCCGTAGCCGTCGTCGGCGACCGGTCCGAAGCCGCCGCCGGCCGAGATGCAGTTGGGGTACTTCTTGAGGTCCATGAGCGTGGTCTGCCCGTGGGGAGTCTGCGAGGTGGACAGCCGCCACGGCTCGCTGAGCACCTCCTTGAGGAACTCCGAGTCCTCCTCCAGGTACTTGGACACCACGTACAGGCAGAACAGGTGGCGGTCGATGCCCTTGCCGCACATGGCGTCCTGGTAGCCCAGCTGGTGCGTGTCGGCGGCCCGCTGCAGCAGCCGGATCCGCTCTGCTACCTGGACATCACACGGTGCACACTTACTCACAACTGTGTGTCTAGGAAAATAACCTTAGGCTCAATGTATGAATCGTGTGAAAGGGAAAGAGGGAACAGCAGCTTACCGAGGTTCACAAGTAGATAGGCCTACTTGTGGTGGTGTTGCAGCCGTTGATAGAGCACATCGAGATGAAGTAAAACAAGATTTTGATGTTTCGGCTGTTGCCTTTATCACTATAGAGTGCTGCAACACCACTATAAGTAGGCCCATCTACTTGTGAACCTCGGTAAGCTGCTGTTCTCTCTTTCCCTTTTACACAATTCATATATATATATATATATATATATTGGGAACCGCAACCAGCAAAACTGGTACCGGTAACCTTATGGTCGCCGAATCAAAGATTAATCTTCACGTCTGGCGGCTTCATGTCGACGTCACGTGCGAGGAAGTACTAAGCTTCATCAAAGGTAATGTGGACAAACCAGAATCAGTATCTGTAGAGAAATTACAAGCAAGAGGACAATACAGTTCCTTTAAAGTCAGCGCATGTAGCACGTTGCATGAAACACTGAACTGTGCTCAGTTCTGGCCAATTGGCACCGCAGTGAAGAAGTTTTTTCACCCCCGGGTCAACTCAGCAACCGACACGTGAGTCAAAATGAAATTGTCTCATCTATCTCTGGCCTGCAAGAGCAACATAACTTTGTTTTTCATATTAACATCCGCAGCCTGCATCAGAAGGTTGAGGAACTTGAAATTTTCATGGACACGCTGGACACTCGTGTGAACATCCTGTGTATGACTGAACACTGGGTACCCAATAATTACGAAATTTTAATTAATGATTTTACTCAAGCAAGCAATTTTTCCAGAACCAGTAAACCTGGTGGTGGATCCTGCATCTACGTGAAGAATAGGCCCGAAAAAATACCTTTTAATTGTATCCCAAACATCGTCTCTTCGGAAAGTATTTTTGAAATCTGCGTCATTGAAGTGCTGACGGAACCTTCATTCATACTGGCAACAGTATACAGAGCTCCTGACCAATCAACTTTCCAGCCGTTTCTAGACCACTTGGATTCTTTCTTAGATAAGATGAGCACAAGCAGAAGAAAAATAGTGCTTGTCGGAGACATGAACATCAACATACTGGAACCTGCCCGAAGATGCCAGTTGGATGAAGTTTTACTGGCATACGGTTTCTACATCCTGGAAAAGGGACCCACTAGAATCACTCTCACCAGCGAATCTACAATCGATCTTGTGATAACTAATTGGGAAAAAGTCGAACTTCTGAAGAACATTGACCCAGGACTTTCAGACCACAGTGGCCAGCTGCTGAAAATTTCCACCTCATCTAATCAAGCACATTCAACACACCCTGGAAAAAAATTAACAAACAATGCCGTTTTCAAAAGACATTTTCACGTTGATGCAATTAATGCTTTCATCATTGACCTTGGACTAGTGAATTGGACACCAGTATACTTGGAAACCTTGACTGACAGTAAGTACAACGCGTTTTTAAAAATATTTCTACTTTTATTTGAGCACAATTTTCCCAAAAAAATCCAACTTTCGAAGAAAAATGTGACATCAAAAGGCTGGATTACCCCTGAAATAAGAAATGCCTGTTCAAGGAAAAGAGAACTTACTCATCTGCTTAAAACAGCAGCAACCCCTGCCACCTGTGCACTTCTCAAGCAAGTGAAAAAAAAACTACGAACTGATATCAATCAAGCCAAAAAAAACTATCATGAAAAAATGATTATGGAATCAGGAAACAAGATAGCAGGAACGTGGAAAGTAGTCAAGTCACTAACGGGCCAAGACAGAAAAGACGACTCGCCTATCTGCCTCACTGAAAATGGCGTCTTGGTCTCTAATCAGAATGCTGTAGCTTCACTTTTGAATGAATATTTTATATCAGTTGGTACCAGTTCCATTGACCGCTATCAAGACACTACTGGAGAGTGCATGTCGAAGCTAAAATTAGCTTTTCCCACCAGTGCTACTTCTATTGACCACCCTGTAACATCAGCAATGGACATCGTACAGTTGCTCAAGAAAATGCCTTCCAAACCATCAGCAAGTTGGGATGATGTACCAATGAGTCTTCTGAAACAGTGTGGTCCCTGGATTGCCACTCCACTTGCACACATTTTTAATCACTCGTTCTACACGGGAGTTTTTCCAGAGGGAATGAAGCGAGCTATTGTAAAGCCAATTTATAAAAAAGGAGTCAAAACTGAATGCTCAAATTACAGACCTATTTCGATACTGTCTTCATTTTCCAAGTTGATTGAAAAAATAATGCATAGAAAACTAGTACTTCATCTTAAGGACCATAATCTGCTCACCGAAAACCAGCATGGGTTCTGGGAGGGTCGATCAACTACTACTGCGGCATATAACATGGTCACCAAGATTATTAGCGCCCTTGAAAGCAAGAAGAAAGTTGGAGCCGTCCTATGCGATTTGTCGAAGGCATTCGACACTATGGATCATGGCCTGCTATTGAACAAGCTTGCCTGGTACGGAGTGACTGGCGTCACTGGCGCCTGGTTAAAATCGTACCTCACCGATAGATTGCAATGTGTGCAAATGAATCATCAAGAGAAATCTTCATGGCAGATAGTCAACTGTGGAGTGCCGCAAGGCTCGATTCTTGGGCCCCTCCTTTTTTCGATCCTAGTCAACGACTTGGCTTCAAACATCTCTGTAGACACGGATGCTAGATTTGTCATCCAATACGCGGACGACTCCAGCGCTACAGTTGAAGCAAGTAACTCCGCAGATCTACAAGTGGATCTAACTGCAACCCTTGATGATTTTGGAGTCTGGTTTGGGCTTAACAAACTGCGATTAAACCAAGACAAATCACTGGTTATTACATTTGCCCCCCAAGGGAAGTCACTTCTGCTCCCAAAGGACCTCAAGACAGCCACAAGTGTGAAATTCCTTGGAATTGTGCTCGATCACGGGTTGACCTGGCGGCCGCATGTTGACAACGTTGTCACAAACTTGTCAAAAGCTCGACACATAATGAGGATGCTTGTGAAGCAATGCAATTTCTCAACCTTACGTACCGTGTACTTTGCAAATGTGCAATCAATATTGCAATACGGTGTCATATTCTGGGGTGTCACGACAGACAGCATTAGAGCCTTTCGTGCCCAGAAACGAATTATACGCACAATGCTGTCTTTAAGCTTCAATGCATCGTGTAAAGACGGTTTCAAACAGCTCGGCATTCTTCCCCTACCCAGTCTTTACATATTCAATGTATGCCTATTTACGAGGGACAACCTGAAGCGCTTCAAAGACGGAACCTCCCATCATGATCATGGTACGAGGGGAGCGTCCAACCTGAGTTGTGAGTACGGACGACTGAAATGTACGCTACAAGGAGTTCACCATTCGGGTCGTAGACTCTATAACAACCTCCCTCCAGAGATCAAGACAATCACAGAGCGAAACATATTCAAGTCTGCCCTCAAGAAACTATTGTTAAGCCATTCATTCTACAGTATAGAAGACTTTCTGAATTATCATTGATCTTTAACTTCCAAGATTTATTAAGATTACTTTTATTTTATTTAAATATATTATCAATTATTCACATTATTCCTGTACCTTCTGGTCTTATACCTAATTTTTATTGACAATGTTAACACAATGTACTTTGTAAACAACAGCTAATAAATACAAATACAAAATACAAATATATTTACTTACAACTGTATAAGCTTTGGCTAACATTGCTTGGATCATTTCTGAGAAATGCCATCGTACAGTAGAACCTCATTTATACGTTTCACATTTATACGACTTTTCTAGGCAGTCCCAACCATTCTCCATAAGACTACATGGTAAGTTTGTCCTGTTATACCACTCATTTATGCATGACTTTTCGTATATTGGCCTACGCCTAAATTTCTGTTCCCTTCCTACATTTTCAATAATCCCAGTCAGATGTTCATCATAGAGTCGTAAAAACCCAAGCTTGGGTACATCCCAGAGACGTAAACACCACCTGCTGCACACCTGCATTCTATGTTGCTATGCCATCATGGCGCCTAGCGTCACCTCTAGTTGGCCAATCAGACGCGTCATCTCAGTCGACCAATCAGACGCTTGTATCTGTGCAACAGCTGATAGAAAGGTCACTTTTGTTGTGAACACGCGCGTATTTTCGTCAATGGCGAGTGGTAAAGGATTTTGTGAACAATAACAGTGATATTATTGAAAGTGAATTAGCATCAGTTGAAGGCATTTTGGCTCAAAACAATGAAAGTTAGCGCAGTGATGCGCAAGATGGTGACTTGTAGTCATAGATAAAGTAGCAGGCCTACTCAGTGTTGTAGTCCAGATAGCCACTCCCATTTCAATGCCGTGATGGCAGTGTTTGTTTGTTTACAGTCTCACCTGTCAAGGAATACATTGTGAGCTATTCAGTATCATGATGACTTGATTCAAGTAGTAACATGATTAACTTGTAGCTGACCCTGGTTCATGTTACATAACTGTTATTGTTATTAAACTGACACATATGAAGTACCTATTTGTCTTAATACAACCTGATACCTTGTTGAAACATGACACTTTTTCTATTCATCATGTTTCATACGATTATCCATTTATACGATTTTCTGTTTATACGATTTTTTTCCTCAGTCCCCTTAAAATCGTATAAAAGAGGTTCTACTGTAATTAGTTTCTAAATGCAGGCGAATTTGAAAAAGAAGAATTTCAGAGAAATCATTTCTGAGATCATTTCATTTCTGAATCATTTCTCATTTCTGAGGAATGCCATCGCAATTAGTTTCTAAATAGCTAGGCAGGCAAATTTGAAAAAGAAGAATTCAAATGTTCACTGAATGTGAACACATGATACACATTATTACAAATTCGTATTCAATTCAGACCAGCCGTATGGAAGAAAATGATTCAACAAATGTTTTCATCTACCAAATAGATAGAAATAATAACATAACCATGTTGCCAACATTCACGGCTTTCTAGTTCCAGTAGTTAGTAGGCCTAGTTACCGAATCAATATTTTATACAAGGGGAACGCAGTAGGCCCTATATGCATTGTAGGATGAGCAAAGTATAATCCAAAGCTCATTTAAGCTTCACTCAGTAAGTATCGAATCTAGAAAGCCGTGAATGTCGGCAATATATACTTCTGTTATTATTTCTATCTATTTGATGGATGAAAAACATTCATTGAATCATCTTGTTCTGTAGGGCTGGTCCGCATTGCATAGGCCTACAAATTTTCAATAATGTGGATCATTTATGTGGTTACATTCAGTGAAAGTTTTGAATTGTGACTTTACTATTATCCCTCCTAGTGAACGATATTGCATGAAAGGCCTGGTCTGTTGTAGCTCGTTGTTTGACTGACCGTTGACTTGGGGTCGCACATGGCCTTGACCCAGGCAGAAGAGTCGATGGTGCACGGGCGCACGGTCTCCGTCCGACCCTCGCGGAACAGCCGGGTCATCGACGCCTCGTACGTCAGGCTGAAGCGGCCCGAGTCCTGGCAACATCGCGGGGCATAATGAAACCATCAAGTGAAGATAAGTGAAAGGACATTTACAAAAACCCATGCCTTATGCGGAACTAAAACTCACTCCCAGCGGAACTTCAGTAACTAAAGCAGTGCCCGAGCTGACTGAGCTACGGAAGACGGCAATAACTCATTTTGTACATCCTAAACCCATAATTCTTCATCCTAGTTTAAATGTAAATTTTTGCTTCATCATTTTTTTCCAATTCATTGATTAAATAATAGGCCTAGTTATTAAATAAACATGAACAATTACCAATAATTATGCCTACTCGAGGTTTTCAAATCAGATATTGATTCGAGTTAATGTATATGACTTGGGGGTGTTCGGGTACCCGAGATTTCGGGTCGGGTTTTTTTACCAACCCGACCTGACACTCATGTAACACTAAAATTGGGTTTTGTTGACTGATCCACTGCAAGTAACTGCTAGAAGTTTCTCAAGAGTTGAGTAGAGGGCAGCATCGTGCACATAGTAGGGATATCTTTGATTCCAAAGTCATTTGACTCTTTGAAAACAAAGATGGAGGAAAAATCTTGTTGAAAGGTGTTGTATTGTATTGTATTGTATTTATTCTTTTCCTGTAGATTTGTACATGATACAGATGTAGGAAGCGTCAGCTTAATAACTAATAATATTTATGTAATCTAAGTCTAGAGGTATACCTATGTCTAATGTTTTGAAATAAATCAATCAATAAGTAATATTTATATACAGTTATGTACATGTCAGGAAATTATGGTATGTATACCATGGTATGTATAAATTATGTTAGGGTGAGATATTAAATTTAATCACAACCAACTGACAAATGAGGGAGGTGAAATGGGTAGGTCTATGTGTGATATTTAAGATGATAGGAATTCTTCTAGAGTGTAGAAAGGGTTTTGAATGAGGAAGTGTTTAAGGCTGGATGCAAAAGTTTTTTGATTGGTTGAATTGGTTATGCCTAAGGGTAGCTTGTTGTGGATGATGGTGCAGAGGTGAAGTGGGCTCTGAGTGAAGAGTGAGCGATTGTGGGTTAATGTGCGGATGGTGTTGCTGTTTCTTGTGGAGTGGTTGTGGATAGTTGAATTTGTGATGAAGAGGTTTGGGTGGTTTCGGACAAAGGTGCTGGCAAGTTGGATAAGAGTACAAGTTAGGGTTAGGATTTTGAGGTTTGTGAAGTGAGGTTTGCAGGTTTTACGACGGGAGATGCCAGATATTATGCGTATAGCCTGTTTTTGTATGATGAATATCCGTTTGGCCTGAGGAGACGTGCCCCAAAAGAGGAGGCCGTATGCTAGGTGAGAGTGGAGGTGGGCGTGGTAAACAAGCTTCAGGGAATGGAGGTTGACGATTGGTTTTAGTCTTCGGAGGAGAAAGTTACCGCTTTTGATTTTATTAAGAGTATGTTGGATGTGGATGGACCAGTCTAGGGTGGGAGTGATGTGGATTCCCAGAAACTTGGTGGAGGGGGTACTGGGGATGATTTGATTGTCAACTCTGATGAGGGGAGAGACGGAGGGAGGATTAGTTTTGGTATGGAAGTGTATGTAGACTGTTTTGGTGGGCTGGAGAGCAAGTTTGTTATTGAGGCAGTAGGTGGACATGAGGGAGGTATGATGGTTTGCCGACTGGGTAAGAGAGGAGAAGGGGTTGGTTTTGGGTGTGGTGAGAAGGTGGTTTGTGTCATCGGCAAATTGAAAGAGGTGTCCCGCTTTAAGTAATTGAGGGAGGTCATTGACGTAGAGGAGGAAGAGAAGAGGTGAGAGGACCGACCCTTGGGGAACGCCGTTGAGGATCTTCAGTGGATTCGAGATAGTGGGTGAGGGTATGGACGGGATCCTAACCACTTGGGTTCGATCAGATAGGAACGAGGCTATCCATTTGTTAGCAATACCTCGGATCCCAAGTGAGTTAAGTTTGGTGAGGAGGAGGTGGTGGTCGATGGTGTCGAAAGCTTTGGATAGATCATAAAAGAGGCCAATAGAGTGGTCACCTCTATCAAGGGCTGTGTGGAGGGTGGTTAGGAAGTTGAATATTGCAGTGATGGTGGATTTGTTCTTTTGGAAACCATGTTGGCATTCGGCGAGGGTGTTGTGGGTTTCGAGGTAGGGAAGTAAACGGGCAAGCATGATTTTTTCGAATATTTTGGAGATGGAGGATAGGAGGGAAATGGGTCTGTAGTTGTTGACTTCAGTCATTTTTCCTTTTTTATGTATGGGAATTATGAGGGCTTCTTTTAGTTTCAGGGGGAAGACACCAGTTGTGAAGGAGCTATTGATGATGATGGTGAGGGGGTGGGCGATAAGGTGACTGCATTTAGCTAGGATGGAGCCTGGGATTCCATCCAGGCCACATGAGTGCTTGTTGTTCAGGGTTTTGGCAATTCTAATTACTTCGGGAATGTTGGTAGGGAAAAGAAATATGGTTTTAGCGGGGCTCATACTAGGTTGTGGGAGGGAGGCAAGATTTATTGGTGGGGCGGTGTTTCCGGCTAGGATGAAGAAGTTGTTGAATGTCTCTGCTAAGATGGAGGGGTTGGTGGTTCGTAGTCCGTTGATGTCGAGGGCGAGTCTTTCAGGAGGCCGTGCAGAGTTTGATGAGGAATTTATAATGGTCCATGAGGTTTTAGATTTATTTGAGGAGGAGGCCAGGAGAGAGTCATTATGGAGGCGCTTGGCATTTTGGAGGTCTCTGGTGTGTTGTTTTTTGGATAATAGGTAGTGTGTTTCAAGTTGTTTGCAGTTTGGGGTGGTTTTGCAAAGGAAGTGGAGGTCGCGCAGGTTGTCACTGGTGGTAAGTAGGTCTGGGGTAATCCATTTGTTGGGTTTATTTGTCTTCAGTTTAATTTTTTGAATGGGAAAGGAGGTGTTGAATTGGTTGGTGAGGGTGTTTAGGAAGGAGTTGAATAAGGTTTCGGTGTCGAGGATATTATGTAGGATCCTCCAGTCTTCCTTTTCAAGAAGTGAGGTAAACCGGTGAATGTTGTTGTCGGAGAAGGAGCGCTTGTTAATGAAGTTATTTGCATTCGAGTCTGGATTTGTGGGAGAGATCGTGCACATTAAGGCAAGGTGGTCGGAGAGGCCACTATTGTATGTGTCAGTGTGGATGGTGGATAAGTGTAGGGTGGTAAAGATGTTATCGATTGAGGTGGATGAAGTAGGGGTAATACGGGTGGGTTTGGAAATTGTTTCGATGAGGTTGTATGAGTGGAGGAGATCAAGGAATTTAGATTTCTGCTGTGTGGTTTGAAGGAGGTCGATATTGAAGTCTCCACAGATTATGAGGTCCGATTTGGGGTGGAGCTTGGTGATGTGGATGATTGTGTCTTCCAACATGGACAGGAAGGTGTTGATATTGGATGAGGGCGATCGGTATATGCTGAGTATTATGATGTTGGAGGATCCGGGTCGAACCCATAGTATCCCGGCACATTCGAAGGATTTGTCAGAAGTATAAGAGTCTAGGTTGATGGTAGTGGTGGTTAGGGACGGTTTGGTAAAGATGGCAACTCCACCGTGGCTTGAGGAAGTTCGATGGAATATGCTGGCTTTTACGTAATGAGGGATATTGAAGAATGTGTCGGTGGGTGGGAGCCAGTGCTCAGAGAGACAGAGTATATCAGGTGAGAGTTTTTTGGTCAAGATTTCTAGATTTTCCACCTTGTTGCGGGCTGATTGAATATTGAGGGAGATGAGGAGGTTGGGTGAGACTATGCTATTTTTTTTTATTTGATTTTTGATTTTTTTTTGATTTTTTTTGATTTTTTGTGTTGAAAGTGAAAGGTGAAAGGTGTTGACTTAGTTTTTTTACCACGTAGGCCTAGGCTACATCTACATCTATCTCGTGATGAGTGAGGAGGATATAGATGTAGATGTTTGGTGCCTGGAGCCAGTAGATAGGTCTAGTCCTAGACATAGGAATTTGCTTGTTCCTAATCTTGAAGCACCTGTTGAAATACAGTGTTTTTCCTAAAACCCAACCCCAAACCCGAGCTTTTTCCACTACCCGAACCCGACCCGAACCAAAAAACACTACCCTCACACCTCTATTATGACTTTATAATGAATAAGACACAAATACATGTCTTGATGAACAACTAAGGCCCAGTTTCTCCGCAGCAGTTTGTTAAAAGTCATCTCGTTATCCCCCTTGGTGTATTGACTAATCGTGTGGTTAGCCTTACCCTGTAGTAGGCCAACTGCAGAGCCATCTGGATGTAAGCGTCGGGACTGATGCGGCAGTCTTTCATGAAGCCCTTGCCGTAAGCGTTGTGAAGCAGGATGCGGAGGTCAAGGTCGTTGAGGAGGTCACGAGCCACCTGGAACAAACGCAGCCGTTCATCGACATCTTGTGGGGAGCTAATGTTCCATTTCATTATGTCAATTACCTATGTCACGTGTACGGTACATTTCTAGTACAAATATTATATTAATTACAGTTGAAAATGAAAATGTTCCATTTCATATGTATGTCGGTTACTGTTTAATGTGTTTCTTAATTGGTCGTTAAATAAAAACATCCGATTATTATTCTGTATGATTTACTCACATTGTAAATTTTAATTTACAATGTGAGCAGTATAAACTATGGTGAACCAGATTGGTGGTGCGCGTGGGCCGTTAGTTTGGACACCCCTGGTCTAAAAGATAATCAAGAGCTATTTGATTATTTGAAAAAATAATTGGCAGACATGACATCTAAAATATTACAGTATTTAATATTATTCACAATATGTATGTGAACAATTTGGCCGATAAATCGGAGGAATGATTGCAATGTTTCCCCTTGTACCGGTACCTGATACGAGCTCTGGATGACGGCCAGGCAGGGTGCGGTGAGGTCCCACTGGAGTCGGACGGGAGCGGGCGGCTGGAACTCCGGATCACCGAGCGTGCTCCCGTCGCTGGCATACCTACACCCGGAACAACGACAACGGTTCAATACCGACACTCAACACATCTTACCAGAGGAAATATTTGTTTAATCAAATCAAATGCTGAACAAATGAGCTGGCAAACGTTGAATATAGAGAGACAAATAATAATAATTAGGTCTACCAATTAGACAGAATAAATAAATTAATCATTCAGTTCCAACCATTTATATGAAAACCATGTACAGTGAAACCTCTATCCATCGTTTTTCAAGGGACCAGGAAAATAAAACCATCCATGCAGGAAAACCGTCCATCCAGGAATATTCAACATTGGTTATGTGGGAGTGGGGTGAGAAAAAATGAATGATACAAGCAGGAAAACGATGGATCCAGGAACGATGCACGGAGGTTTCACTGTATAGAACGCCAATCTATTCTGTGAATATCATCTAGGTCTGGTCATTACACATCTGGAAATATCACATACATTAGACTGATATTTATAAAGACCTCAACAGCAATTTTTTCAGATTTTGAATTTGCCCTTTCTAATGATTAGACTTAAATAACATTTGGTAGCAATGAGAAATGATAATTTAGGTCTTTATTACTACGATGACAATAACTTTTTTGGGGATTATTTTCTATGTTTATTATCTTGGTAATTAAAAACTATTGTTAGACATATTCCACAATGGTTGCCTAGAAGAGGCCACCATTCAACTCAAGACTTCCACTGCCAGTTGGGGTCAAAGTCGTACAAGTTTCAAGTGGGTTTATGTTACTACCTTTGGGTACTGTATGTGCACCCAATGCTACTGCTAGCACACTCTAGCGTCTTACGGTAAAACTAACACACTTTCAACAACTACTATAGGCAAGAGGCAAAAGCAACGTCTTGAGGAGACTGAATGAACTACGTACATTTTGATGTGGCTACAAGTTGAAAAATAAAGTTTTGGCAATTTACAATCAGTACTTGATCTTAGCACCAGGAAAGTTGAAGATTTGGAGGTACTTTGACCTGCAAAATACTGTTTTTAAATTGATTGATTTTCTTTTTAAATTAAAAAGAATTAGATGTTGGCAACAGTAATTTGCAAGAGTACCGGTAATAAATGTCCAGAAAATAAGACAAACGTACCGTTAATACATATCACTACATGTACATAGCTTCTAAACAGATTGTTTGTTGATTTGTTGGACAGAGGATTAAACTATCGGCTAGGACAACACACACCCAACACCCGTCACGCACATGACCTAACCTCACTCTCTCTGTACCCAGCACGGTACAGACCACTTCATTTCGTTTCAAACTGGTAGGCCTACTTTCTTGTAGATCTTGGCACCGCTATTGAATGAAGCCACCGCAAGTATTTGTTGCGTTATTAGTTATTTGTTCCGTTGAGCTTCCAGACTCCTCTGTTAGGGCTTGCTCTACGTCACGAAACCCAAACAAACAAATCTGGGCGTTTGAGCTAGAAAACTAATAATACAACAAATATTTACTAATGGTGGCTTTGGTCAACGGAGGCCACGAAAGTCTACAAGAAAACATCTACCTCAATTAGCAGCAAATGTGTTTTATTTCAACAAAACAAAAGTTTAAAAGTTTATCTTTCCACTCTCGCTCGCTCGAAATAGTTCGAGACCCGAAAGTATTTCCAGACTCGAAATTTCAATCTGGGATAAAATATTTTCCGATTATAACTAGTGTTTGTGTGAGGATAATAAGCGTGTAGATCCGAGGAAGTAAGAAGTCAAGCAGAGCAGTAATAGTAACTGGGGTGTGTAAACAGTTGTGGTCTAATTCATACCAAGTAGTTGTGCACAACATTCCCAAATATCCAACACCGCAATCTCTACGCAATTCACCGTTTGACACAAGTTGATCAATCTTCAGAGCAAGATGGAGAGATACATTATTGCATTTAATGATGACATGCACCGAAACATTACGATCTCAGTCTGGCAGCTCACTGACGCACACAATGAAGAGTTACAAGAGAATATTACAGCACGTGTCTGCTGGTCTAACGCGCAGCTCAAAGTGACGTCATTACAGTCAACGGGTGAGAGTGAGAGCAGCGCTGCGTATACATCAGATGTTCAACTACAGCTCATCTGGAGACGTTGCCCGTAAGTACACGCATCACATTATAGCATAAATTATTTTGATTTCAGCACTGTATTCATTTATTAGCAATAGTCAAATTTAAAATGAGCATTGATTTAGCATCAAAAAGTCTTTGGACAAATGTAAAGATTCTGGGTTGAAACCGATGTTCGCATGTTGCATATATTAGAAGCTATTTGATTCTTGTACAATTCTGTCTTGGATAAAGAACAGACCACAATATTTGGTGTGTCCAGGAAAATAGCCCGAGGCTTGATACACTGTGTATGGATGGGAAGACCAGCAGCTTACCGAGATCGAGATGTATGAGTAGAGATGATGGGCCTACTCGTGGCGGAGAACCGTTGAAGGACACAGAGATGATATTTGAGCACACAAGATTTTGACGTTTCGGCTATTGCCTTGATCACGGTAGTAGGTCAATCATACATCTCAGTAAGCTGCTCTTCTTTCTTTCTCTTTCACCAAATTCATACACCACAATATTCGAAATATAAGGAAATTATTCAAAGAATCCAAGATGAAGTATTCGAAATACGATGCTCGATCGTATTCAACGTACTACTTATGACTCAATTTGATTTTTGAACAGTAGTGGCATGCTATTTGGCAGACTATTCGACAATCTCAAATATTCACACACCCCTATGGAAAAAAACATAAAACAAACAAAGAAACAAACAAAGCATGTTAGTAGCGCGTTAGTTACAAACAAAGATAAACGAGAAATAAATGATAATAAGACCTTTACCCGATGTTATGTACTAGTTCGTCGGTAATACAGTACTCCCACATGTGCCCCATAACCGGTGCGTCGGCCCTTCAATCAACCAGATAACACGAGGTGAATACACGGGTCATCTCCGCCGCGCTGGCAGTGGGCCCGGTACACGTCCCTTACTCCCAGCTAGCAGTTCATTCTACATTCAATACGCCACTCTATCATGTAATACAATCAGCTGTTGTTCCAGAACCAGTGACTACCAAGTGAGGCCACTAACTTGACTAACGTTATCTACTTGACTGTAGTTGTATTCTGTAATGTGAACGCGGTATAAGGGTCCAGTACTTGGCCCTGCGTTTGGAAACACGGGGCCACAACATGGCCACTCGGCCGTGTCCAATGATTATCCGGTACTGCGGTCAGAACGATCCTGAACGTTCTCGAAACCTACTAATACTTGCTAGCCTCACTTCTCAGTCCGCGGCAGTCGATTGAGTGGAATATCAGTTCTTTGGTGATAACTTTTGAACAGTTCGAAGTATCGAAAATCTGAAAACGAGGAAACGCAGATATTTTTAATACCTTCAAGATTTGGGATTAATATCTATTTATCTCAAATCGCATAATTGTCAGGCGTGTACGGTTAGAAAAGGCACAATTTTTAACCGTATCTGCGTGGTGATTATGCAATGTGAGACAAATAGTTACTTAGACCACACTGAAGGTATTAAAAATATCTGTGTTTCCTTGTTTTCAGAATTTCATTATTTTGTATTGTTCATAAGTCAACATCAAAGAACTGATATTCCGCTAAATTGACTCCCACGGACTCTTAAGAAACAGAACTACAGCTGTGCGGGATCTTACATTCCTAGACTTCTTCTACCGAAACGAGCAGGAAAAACATTGTAATCAATCACGCCCCCTTTTTATTACAATTTAGTACCGCGGTGAACCTGCTAAATTTTTTGAATAACGGAGCGAAAAAAAATGTGATACTTTGAAGAGTAGGATTGTGATAGTTGATAGCATGAAAGCTTGCACTCGTAGGTTTCTGATATTAAGTCGTCGGAACACCGTCATTCGCTTGCGACGTCAACCGAGGGCCCGGTTCGATACGTGTTCTTAGAGCTTATTCTCAATATAACAATACCGGTAATGATGGGCGGTAAGATCGCCCTCGTGGTGCCCCGTTCAAACGATCTAATCTTCCATCCATAGCCTTAATTGGGGAACAATGATTTTGTATCAAGTTTCGATGTTATTTAAAAAAATGTAATGAAAGCTAGGGTCGTGAAGGTCACTCAGTACCGAGCGCTACCGCCAGCGCTACCAACACCCAACACCCAACGCCTGACATCTCCTGACACCAAACAACAAAGGGAAACTGGAAAAGACAAGAGTGAAAGTGCGACGAAGTAGAAGAGCGGAAGAGTCTGTGGTGATTGCTTGAAATGTATTTACCCGACATTCAACATGTCGTCGCACACGACAAACTCCCACAGGTGTGACATGACCGCCGCGTCCGCCCTGCAATCACAACACACGCGTCAACACACATGCGCGGTACACGGCACAACGCGGGCAAAGAGCCGAGTACTAGGGGACAAAGAGAATGATCATTTGGTCTGAATTTGAGGTTACGATTTTCAATTACGTCTAAAATATAACTGTTATTGTAAGCAAACAATAATCATCATCATCTAAAATTAGTAGGGATGTCGGCGGATACCCGGATACCCGGGCGGATCCATTTTCAAGTAAACCCGGGTTCAAACAATTATCCGTCGGGTCCGAATGTTTTTCTGGTCTTTATTCTCCTGGGTACGATGTTTTTGGTCTGGTGTATACGTGTAGGCGCGCTCCTCTCTCCACCCCGCCCCCCTCACCCACCCATCACTACTGCTGGCTGCATGACTGTGTCCTTGACAGCTCACTTCACTGCCGTGCCTCCTATCACATGCGTTGCCCATAGCAACCAAGTGACCCTGTCCAGATGAGCTAGTGTCACATTACTTCAAATGAGCTTTTGACATTTGTTTGTTTCCCTGTCGCTGTTAGAGAGGAAATATTATTTAAATCCCATTTGAATTCTAACAATGAAAAGTGATCATTATTGCTTTTTTAAAATACTTTCATCATGGATTTTTTTTTTGCTATAAAGAATGCGCTCATACACAACGTCTTGCCTAGCCCCCCTACGGAGCCTCCCACCCATGATCAGCTGTTACTGATGTCCCTGCTATTGCAACATTCTTGTCAGTGACTCAGTGTGCTTGCAAGCCTTGAGGCTAGAGGTCAGAGGTGATGCTAACCTATAGAGTGATGATTGGATTAAAGAAAATGACGTGTCTATTTATGAATAAAGGTGATTTAAAGATTTTTACGGAAAAACCCGGGTAGGAGTCGGGTAATGAAGACCGGGTACCCGGGTAGGAAAAATCCTACCCGCCGACATCCCTAAAAATTAGGGAGATAAATACTGTCATCATCTGTTAAAATCTAACTTCAGACTTGTGATGGTCTTTAATAAATCTTTCAGACCTCTTCAGGGGTGAAAACCTATAAGTTATGCAAGGAAATCATTTGGTCACCAATGAAACGAAACATTGGCAGAAAAAACAAACTATACGTGGTTCCTTGAAAGAAGGTTGTCTATCAAGATAATAACATATCTCATGGCAGCGTCGGAGATTCAACGCTTTGAAAGATGTAGTTCTGTTATGCATCGTAATCCCTGGCCTGGAAAATCATAACACCCACAAATACCAAAGCTATACAAATGTAACAATGGCATTTGGTTTGTTCTCATAGTAAACAAACTTTTTCCTTTCAATGATGAATACCGGTATAAGAGAGGGTAGGGCTCTGCGGTCCGGGGGGTCACATCCCCCCTATCCTCATCAAGTCAACCCAGTCACCACTCAAGGTTGAATATGGTACTGGGGATTAGGGGCATGGCAATCACTTCATTATTTTCAGGATTGCCCTTTGATATGAATTTCATGATCGATAATCATTGGCTTCATATCGATAATCAACTAGAAAAATAATCAATAATTCAGATAAGTATCGATAATCAACTTGAAGTGATCGATTATCAATTTGAATAGCATGTGACCCATAGAGTTATTATAGTGGTGTCAGCTTCCCCTTTCCTACCACCATAAATCACACCACTTCCAACATTGAAGTCAGTGACAAGCAGTTCACTTTGAACACCAAGAGTGTTCACCAATCGTGTTACAGAAATGTTCTCGCCTCACTCTTTCATTGGATAATTTTGGAAGTAAACACTAAACAATCATATAAAAATGATGAAATACACGTTGATTATCGATTTAATCGATTATATCGATACGTAGATACTAAAAACACGTTCGATTATCATATCAAACAAGTGATTATCGATATATATTGAATATCAACTGGCAACTCTAGTTTGTATAAGCACCGTGCGTGCACCGCCTTGAAGCATACTTGTAATCCGGGACATTTCATACGTATCCATGATCAGGAAAATGTTCTAGTATCATCATTGATAGCACGGACATTTTAGTGAGGCAACTTCATCAACTCAGCCACAAATCTCTGTTCCCAAACAAACGAGAAGTAACTTACCAGGAATGTTCCGCATTGAATCCAATCTGGAAAAGAGACGCTTGAGTTAGAACAATGGAGTACAGGCCTAGGCCAGCCAATCAGGCGGTCAATGTATTCTCAGAACAAGCAGATTTGGAAGACGACATTAAATATTTGTAAACATTAGTTAGTTGTAGTGACGCGCTGGCATACACTTAGCTTGTTACTCTCATAGCTAAACACAGTAAACCCCTGTTAATACAAACTCGGTTATTACAAAATTCCTGGGCGTAAGGTGTAGGCATTTCCAGGTTGATTAATTAGACGCGCTTTAGCGGGGATTCAATTTGACGAACTGAAAAAAATTGGTGTTCGTTTTTATATGTTTTTTTGTCGGTTCTCCACAGGTCAAACGGCTACAGCTATCAACTTCAAACTTTTTTTCAATATGGTTCCTCATCTAACTTAGATCTGTATAGTTTTGTGGCATTATCCGGTGGTAACTTTTTTTTTATGAATTTTAAGCTGGCCTTCCATGAGCGCGGTATTCGCTAAGCAAATTCGCTAAGCGTTGTTTTTAGCTTGGATACCGTGCCGCCATGCGCCGCTCTCTTCAATGATTGGTCGTTTTCTCAACATGGCGGCTAAAAAAAACGCTTAGCGAATTCGCTAAGCGAATACCGCGTTCATGGAAGGCCAGCTTTAGAAATTTCAAAAATACTCATTAGAATAACACAGCAGAAAAAGAGAAAATATTTCAATTTTCCAAAAAAATGAAATTTTGCGTGAAGTTGAATTACCTACATTTTGATAGGTACATTCCTAAAAATTTTCAGCTTGATTGGGTCAGCCATTTTGAAGAAAAAACATAAAATGTGCTAAATTGGTACCACTCGAAGCAGTTTTTACCCATACTATTACTATCCGCTCGTCTAACAACGCATATATGGCGTTTTCCCAGTAATAGATGAAAGGAAACTCACAAAAACCCAGGCCTTATGCAGGACTCGAACCCACTCCCAACCTGACTCGAGTTTCTAATGCAGTGCGATAGTCGACTGAGCCACGGCGGCGGCTGCACTCACCCGGCCGTTGGATCCGACGCACAACGTGAACGACTTGTCGAACCACCTGTCGTGCCCCTTGCCGTGCAGCAAGATGGCGCCGTACTTGTCAAGCTTGGCGGGGTCGTTGACGTCGAACTCGTACGGGAAGTCGTCGAGCGCCAGCACGAACGCAGCCTTCTCGACGGCGTCAAGAGATTGGCGGTTGGTGCCCTTGATGAAGAACTCTTGACGGGCGTTGGACCACGACACTCGTGGGCCGGCCGTCAACGCCGCCAAGTGCTCCTCCCCCTCCACCGGAGCAGAAGTGTCCGACAGGATGGCTTTTATCTGGCTGGAAGTCAGGACTCGGTTAACCTCCCGAGCACACTCAGTGTTGGGGTTTAAAGGCCCATTCACGATTAAACTCAACCTTAAACTTATTCCTTGAACCTGAGGCTGTAAACTTACTAAAATGTTACCTCATTCACGACACTATTCCTACGTCTAATTTCAACCAGTTAAGACATCTCTTTCAATCAGCTGTCACTTGAGCGCAACATAACCTAAAAGTAGTCTACCCAAATTCTACTGACAGCTTTTAATAATTTTTCCACAGTATATATATGCAATATAATAAATTATAGAATTATTGTAGTTTTTAGAATGTCGTAATTCAATTACACAGCATCAAGTCTTGTTCCCAATGTTGTTATAGTTGTTAACAAACAATAGGCTAGACACATTCTGCCAAAATGGCGGTCGACCGTATGTTCGAACTAGGCGCTGATTGGCCGATTCCTACGTTTTCCGTGAACTTAACAAAACAAGTTTGGAGTTTTCAAACTTCTACGTTACTGCTACTGTTAAGTACTTAGTGTAAATGTTGTCGTGAACAGTAACGAGAAATACCGCATGACAAACAATTAGTAAGTTCCTAAGTTTGAGGTCCAGTTTAATCGTGAATGGGCCTTAACCCTTTCACAGTTGGTAAAATTTTCGGTATAAAACCCACCAGGTTAGCCAATAAGAGAGTGATTAATTAGAATTCATAACTCAGCACACAATGAAGATACATAATTAATTTCAAAAGATTTGGTCAGACAAAAGTTCAAATTACAATAATTGCATTTTTGTTAAAAATTTAAATGTTGTAGGCCTAGGCCTTTTTTTAAATGTTGTAATTTAAATTGAAAAAAAAGCAATGCTGTCAGTAGTTGAGGTTATGTTGTGTACACAACCCTCAATTTCACTCTCATTATCACTTTCTCCAAAAATGACATTGTCATTATCCTCATCACTGATCACTTCCCTTATCTAACACATCTTCTAAGTTATTGGAATTGATTGAAATATGTCTATTATTGTGACGAGAATTACTCGCCGGCGTACAACTGGACGACGCCATTGTTATTGTTTAGAAACTTGGCCACAAACACAGCCTTGTTGAATCTTGTTACATTAGATTATTTTTTATGGATTTGAGAACGCACCCACTAAAATCATCGGTAATGAACTACTAATGACATCTACCAAAAAATAAATCAACTTTGTAGCATTACTCGGTTGGTAAATTGCCTATATTTAGCTCATTTTGAGAACGTATCTCTTCCGTGCGTAACCTGTGGCGGGCGACATTGACAAACGGCAGGCATGCGTGCGAAACCGTGAGAGGCTTAAGAAACCATCCCAGTACTGACTTGAACGCCAAGGAAACCACGAGAAACCCGTCAGGATGGTCGACCATGGCAGGAATTGAACCCAGGTCTCCAGAATGACGGTTCAGTGTGCTAGCCACTCGACCACTCGTCTTAGTAGTAATACCCAATCTAGTCCCAAATATTGTTGAAATATTGTGAACCAAAATTCAAGCTCTCGGCCGTTTTTAATTCAACTCGTTTTACATCGAATTTTATCCAAAAAATTAGAGTTGTAATAAGATAGGCTATATGAAAAAATCAGCATCCCATTTGTATAATTCAATAATAATTCACTTCAAAACTAGATGACTCACTCTATTCTCAATAGACTCCTTCTCAGAATCAAGAGCTAACTAGCGGCAACGTTTGAACTAGAGCGGGATGTAAGTACGCGCAGTTGAAAGTCCAATACTGCCAATGTTATTCAGCACAAATTATTCATCTTATCGTGCGTTACAGTGAACGTAATTACTTATAATATGATACTAGTTCAACATTATTGTGTTTGCTATATTCCAAGAGATTCTAAGATTGAGATAATGCAAACTATATGTCTCGGTGTTTTGCCTTCAACCCTGTGGATAAGCGGACCGACTTTTTCAACAGCACTAAAACACCCAGAATGCAACATCAGCTATCTCTTTTGCTAGAAGGCAGTAAGCGCTGAGCATTGAATTCTGAACAGGGTCGGTTATGAACTGATTCCGACAAGTAGTGCTTACATCTCCAGCTCGCACGGCATGAGGATCCGCCCGTTCATGTAGATGTTCATCTTGAAGTAGCGCCCCTTGTGGTAGACGACGATGTGCTTGGCGTCGGAGAAGTGCACGATCTTGTCGGTGTCGAGTCCCGGCACGCGGGTGGTGTTGAACACGCGCTCGTACTGCCAGGAGCACAGCGGCACCAGGCCCTGGATCAGGATCGGCTCCAGCTCCTGGCGCTCGATCATGCGGCGGAACTTCAGCACCGTGCCGATCAGCGTGGCGGCGCGGGCGGACTGCCTGGCGCGCACTTCCAGCAGCAGCGCGTCGATACCTGCGCACAACAACCCGTCACGATCACGGGCCAGAATCAAGCATCATTCATCACACTAGATTCCGTCAAAACCTGAATTAAAAATTGATACATGAATTGTGTGAGAGGGAAAGAGAGAACAGCAGCTTACCAAGGTTCACAAGTAGATGGGCCTACTTATGGTGGTGGACAGCCATTGATAGAGCACAGAGATGGAAGACACACGAGATTCAAGACGTTTCGGCTGTTGCCGTGGTCAGAATATGGTATTAACATTTGGCATCAGTGACTGATACTGACTGATACCCGTTCTCAAATAAACGCAATGAGCTTTGGGCCAATAGAGAGGGTTAGTGTACGTGGACTGATACCTTTTCGGAGATAAGTGATTCAATTACAATATTATTAGACGAGCTTTAGCGAGGATTCAATTTGACATACTGAAAAAAGTTGGTGTTCGTTTTTCTTTTTTTTCTCTTTTTTTTCATGTTTTTTTGTCGGATCTCCACAGGTCAAACAGCTACAGCTATCAACTTCAAACTTTTTACCAATATGGTTCCTCATCTAACTTAGATCTGTATAGTTTTGTGGCAATATCGGGTGGTAACTTTTTTTTTTATTTCAGAAATTTCAAAAATAGTCCATTAGAATAACATGGCATGGAAAAAAGAAAACATTCTTGTTTTCCAAACAAATGAAATTTTGCATGAGGTTGAATTACATTTTGATACACATTTCTAAAAAATTTCAACTTGATCGGGTCAGCCATTTTGAAGAAAAAACATAAAATGTGCTAAATTGGTATACCACTGGAAGCAGTTTTTACCCATTTTTACCCATACTATTACCATTACTATCCGCTCGTCTAACAACGCATATATGGCGTTTTCCTAGTTTACAGTATTATACCCCGTGGTTGACAGGACGTGGCGGGCTGACTTGCTAATTGAAATACCGTACGTTTTTACTTCACTTGTTGCGTTCTGCTGTTTGTGATTTACGTGTTATTTTTGTTCACTATTATCAACCCTTGATTTTCCAAAAATTGGAAAAGAAATGTTTTTTCGGTCTATATTATCAGACGAAACTACAGGAAATATGTAATCTAGAGCTATATGAGCAAGGTACCGCTAGGCGGGCCTACCGTAGAAGTTTGAGTTGATCATGAGGGGGGTGCGGCCGCGCAGGTAGACGTACTCCTCCCACCAATCAGAGACGTAGTTGGTGGACCACCAGGACTTGAGCTTGAGGTATCGCTGCAGTCTCGGCCCGATGCCCTTCTGGAACTCGTCCGCTAGCTTCTCCATGCGCGCGTACTTCTCGTCGTCCAGGATCGGACGCACGCTCAACAGGTACTGGAACACACGTGCCGTCGGGACACTTAGCAGGTGCTCTTACACGCGTAGTCATGGGTACATCCCCAAAATTTATAATTTGGGGAATATTCCCAGAAATTTTCCCAGGAATATTCTCAAAATGGGAATTTTCAAGGAATATGTATTTTTTTCTTGTTTACACTTATTATAGAAAGAAGAAGGAAGGATGCAAAGAAATAAAAAAATATAAAGCCTACTTAAATTTTTGGTGTATCAAGTCCATACAAAAAATAATCATAAAACATACATGAAACCAAAAAAAGTACTATTATTTTTCTCGTCTAAGGCCTGTCAAGACATTTCTACCACCGAAAGTACGGCCTTGGATTCCGAAGCCCACGATTATATCGATTATCAATTTGAATAGCATGTGACCCATAGAGTTATTATAGTGATGTCAGCTTCCCCTTCCTCTCTTCTCTTTCCTACCACCATAAATCACACCACTTCCAACATTGAAGTTATTGACAAGCAGTTCACTTTGAACACCAAGAGTGTCCACCAATCGTGTTACAGAAATGTTCCCGCCCAACTCTTTCATTGGATAATTTTCGAAGTAAACACTAAACAATCATATACAAATGATGAAATACACGTTGATTATCGATTTAATCGAATTGTCATATCAAACAAGTGATTATCGTTACATATCGATATATCGAATATCAACTGGCAACCCTAGTAAAAATAGACTACTACAGTACATAGGGGTCAATTTGTTCTTTTAAGGGAAAATGTACACGACGACGGTTCACAATCATCAATAGGAATAATTAAGCTCCTGTCACATGTGTCACGTCTAGGCCTATCAACAATATCAGCACTGCTGATTGTGAGAAACTACGTCAATGTATATAATCACTGTATAATAACCTGCGATTAGGACTGGACAATTAGGCCAACCACCGACACAAACTCATTATTTATTCATCAGCTGACAGATAATACTATCAAAACATTTCCCCTGGGCGTAAACATCAGTGACGGCTAGTACCGTCCGAACCCGAGTCGAGCACACAAGCAGACCGAACAAGCCTCCGACATGAAGGACGGCCTACTGAAATACCGAGAAGAGAAAGACACAAACAAGTTGAACGGGAATGTGTACGTGCAACTGAAGGACGAAGAAGAGAACGACGAAGGCGTTTTCGAGAGTGAGGAGAACGTGGAGACGGAAGAGCAACGGGCGTCCAATGCCACCCAGCTGAGGAACATAGACCTCGGAGTGTTTTTCCAGGTTTGTACAGCCGTTCCGCAGAGACAAGGAAACATGGCATCTACCTTCACTTTTCATTGCTTTCAGGATTTGAAAAGTACAGTGGAACCTCTTTAGTTAGACGAGCTTTAGCGAGGATTCAATTTGACATTGCTTTCAGGATTTGAAAAGTACAGTGGAACCTCTTTAGTTAGACGAGCTTTAGCGAGGATTCAATTTGACATACAGAAATGAATTGGTGTTCATTTTTTTTTTTTTCCTTTTTGTCGGTTCTCCACAGGTCAAACGGCTACAGCTATCAACTTCAACCGCAGGTAGAAGGGTTAGAGGTAGGGTTAGGAGGGGGAAATGGGGGGAGAATGTACGGGGGGAGAGGGGAATAATATTGGAGAGCCCATCTGAGATGATCCGAGACTTGGGATGGCAGTAATTGGAAATACGGAGAAAGGAGGATCGGATATGTAACTTCTTCGGGGTAATGGAAGGAGAAGGGGGCTGGGGGGAGTTGAATGGGTTGATTGAAAGGAATGAGTCAGGGTATGAAGGTAGGCGAAGTCATGATAGATCGGTACTGGAACACACGTGCCGTCGGGACAGTTAGCAGGTGCTCTTACACGCGTAGTCATGGGTACATATTCCCAGAAATTTTCCCAGGAATATTCTCAAAATGGGAATTTTCAAGGAATATATTTTTTTTTCTTGTTTACACTCACTATAGAAAGAAAAAGGAAGGATGCAAAGAAATAAAAAACTATAAAGCTTACTCAAATTTTTGGTGTATCAAGTCCATACAAAAAATAATCATGAAACATATTTAAAACCAAAATAAATACTATTAATTTTCTTGAAAAGTGTTAAAGAAAAGTGTGAAATTTATAATGGCGGTTATAACAATAACTTGTTCGTCACTTGGCTATTTCCCAGTTATAATGCACAGATAGCCTTTTATCATATTTATAGCGGAAACAAAGGGTTTCATTGTACAGTATCAATTGATACTTTGCTGTAGGACAATAAATCTGACGATCTCACTGTTCTTCAGCATTCAGAGGCTCGTAGCATGTAGAGGCAGAGACTGAACCATGTTGTGGAATACCAGCTGACTCATATCACAGCGTATTCCATCAGCAAAATAACACGGACGTCTGATTCCATCTCCTGATGTCCCACGACAAGTCCCATGCCTACATGACGTCATGCCGTCCAGACACTGATTGCAACGCTCACACAGCCATCAAGTGGTCAACGTCCGATGAGAAGGATATTTTCTCACTGATTTATATTGAGTTCAATAACCAGTCTTTCCGATCGATAAGATATTTTAGAACATGGTTTTGATATCGAACTGGAATAATCCAATATTTTATGGTTGTTTTCACATTTTATTCTAGTGTAGAAAAGTGTTTGTTCATTCCTCTGATAATAAATTATCTTTCTATTCTTTTGTTACTAAGTTTGAAAAAAAATATTTGTAATTGAATCATTTTCATGCTGAGCTTGTGTTTTCAACAGGGTTGCCCTTTGATATGAATTTCATGATCGATAATCATTGGCTTCATATCGATAATCGACTAGAAAAATAATTGATATTTCAGATAATCATTTCAACAATCATATACAAATGATGAAATACACGTTGATTATCGATTTAATCAAATTGTCATATCAAACAAGTGATTATCGTTACATATCGATAAATCAGATATCAAATGGCAACCCTAATTTTCAATAGACTACTACAGTACATAGGGGTCAATTTGTTCTTTTCAGGGAAAATGTACACGACGACGGTTCACAATCATCAATAGGAATAATTAAGCTCCTGTCACATGTGTCACGTCTACGCCTATCAACAATATCAGCACTGCTGATTGTGAGAAACTACGTCAATGTATATAATCACTGTATAATAACCTGCGATTAGGACTGGACAATTAGGCCAACCACCGACACAAACTCATTATTTATTCATCAGCTGACAGATAATACTATCAAAACATTTCCCCTGGGCGTAAACATCAGTGACGGCTAGTACCGTCCGAACGCGAGTCGAGCACACAAGCAGACCGAACAAGCCTCCGACATGAAGGACGGCCTACTGAAATACCGAGAAGAGAAAGACACGAACAAGTTGAACGGGAATGTGTACGTGCAACTGAAGGACGAAGAAGAGAACGACGAAGGCGTTTTCGAGAGTGAGGAGAACGTGGAGACGGAAGAGCAACGGGCGTCCAATGCCACCCAGCTAAGGAACATAGACCTCGGAGTGTTTTTCCAGGTTTGTACAGCCGTTCCGCAGAGACAAGGAAACATGGCGTCTACCTTCACTTTTCATTGCTTTCAGGATTTGAAAAGTACAGTGGAACCTTTTTAGTTAGACGAGCTTTAGCGAGGATTCAATTTGACATACTGGAAAAAATTGGTGTTCTTTTTTTTTTTTTCTATTGTCAGTTCTCCACAGGTCAAACGGCTACAGCTATCAACTTCAAACTTTCTTTCAATATGGTTCCTCATCTAACTTAGATCTGTATACTTTTGTGGCATTATCAGGTGGAAACTTTTTTTTCATGAATTTTAGAAATTTCAAAAATACCCATTAGACTTAGAATAACACAGCGGAAAAAAAAAAAAAAATATTTTTATTTTACAAAATGATGAAATTTTGCGTGAAGTTGAATTACATTTTGATACACATTTCTAAAAAATTTCAGCTTGATCGGGTAAGCCATTTTGAAAAAAAAACATAAAATGTGCTAAATTGGTACCACTCGAAGCAGTTTTTACCCATTTTTACCCATACTATTACTATCCGCTCGTCTAACAACGCATATATGGCGTTTTCCTAGTAATAACCACATGGACTTGTTGCTGCCCCATTAGATGCTGACTGCCAGCAGTATTGTAGCCCTGCAGTTCCCTGCGTTCCAGCAGCAGAAGCACTCGCCCCACCACGCTCTCAAAGGTAAGGACCCCACCAACAGCTAGCTCATACGGGGGTATCAAGCAGCAGACGATAATCAAACCACGATGTAGTGATACCAACTTACGTCATCATAATATAAAGAAGGTGTGCCGACTCCCATACTAATAACATGGCGGGCATTATTGTTTGCTTGCCGTCAGATCAGAGCCCAAATCCCCCATTTATCCTAGCGGACTCTCTTGTGAACTAGATGAGATTGAGTGGCTACGGTACCGGTGACATTATTGAACTTATAAAATCTATCATATTTTTCTCGAACAAAATCGTGGATACAAAAGGGGGGAATCAGGAAATTGAAGCCCCCCACACTAAAGCCACGCAGGGGGAAAAATTGTTGGTTTTTAAACCTTTTGTACTAAGTTTTGTTGAACTGTGTGCAAGTTCAGTATTTGAAATCAATCATTATTCCAAGTGTCATATTGTCACTTACTTTACATATGAATAATTAATATCCTAATATACCAATATTTATTTGCCGCCCGTTCTCAATTAATTGTCTTTTACGCTCGAAAGTCAACCTGTGAAACGGATTGTCAAGCAACGAACGAATATCACTCTTCACTAGCTCGGACGTTGGATGTCATACTTTTTTTTACACAATTTTATTTACACCATTATTATTTCATTACTTTTTGATTCTAGAATAGCCCACTATATAACTAACAACATACGAGGACTAGGCCTACTTCTCACCTGGGCTCACGCAGCTAGGCTAAGCATGGGTCTCGGTCTACCAATCACACGATCGTCACTATTTCAGTATTTCACATGTTTAATAGAACGATCACAATTATTGACAATAAGTCACATTGTTACAGGTATTGAACCCAATACAATAATCCACAGCAGCCCAACCAAAACACAATTATTTACTCGTTATTAAACACAATCAACTTTGATCCATCAAATCCACGCACGTGGCTAGGGTAACTTCTGATTGCCGAGCTATGAGCAGTGAAGGAGGCACAGTGCGCATGAGTGGTATTGAAATCAGTGACTAGCTCATGGCTCTGTTTTACGCCGTACACAAGGCCATTCAATGCACGCGTAGTGCACACCATAGTTTCAAGCCTACACTAGTTAGTCAGAGCAAAAGTTGTATGTCCAAGATAGACAAGCCAGCCGTACGGCTAGCCTGACACACCCGCTTGAACGGTAGATGGTGCGGTGAGTGACGATCAGCAAAAACATCGCGCTAAATAGAGGCAAATACGGATTATTATTCAGGCAGAAATGCTCAGAAATAGATATTGGAAACTGTTTAAAAAATGTATTTATATATTATTTACTGGCTAGGCAGTGCCTAGTTTGTATACCCTGGACGGCATGCCCTTGCAATACAGTAGATAATTACAATATTTACTCATTACTACATAGAGTTATATTGAAATGTATCAGACTTGTTACACAGAAAGTTTGATAATAGAGATTTTTGAAATCATACAATAATTGAAATCACTCATTCATGAAATAGTCATCAGTCACAAACTTTGCAACTCTTCCCGTATTCTCCCCAACATTCTCTTGAACGCTTCTTACAACAAATTTAGATATTTCCCTTCATCTTCACCACTTTCATTATTACTAGGGGCTTAATTAGGTTTCTGATTTTATTATCATAATTTTATAACTCATTTTTACTTTCACCAATTATGATTCCGAATGTATTGTAACCCGGGCCCTTACTGCTACTGTCACCTGAAATCAAGTCCTGGGACTGGCTAGCTCCAAGAGACTCGAGTCTGCGATTTGTTAATGCTTTATCAGAAGAGCTAAATACTGTGGCAACACTTCCAGTCCTTGTGTATTTCCATTGTTGTAAGCCCAACATCCTAGCCCTGCTCGTGAGGCGGGCACTCGTATCTACTAGTGAATATCAACCAATCAAAGTCATTTCTTCTCCGGATCTCGTGCGCGTTCTAACTGGAACGTTGAGCAAGAAGTTGTTAATCGTGCTTTGTGTTCCAGGCTACACACGTATTGCGTTCTCTCTGTTGGTCCTGTTCCGCGCTGTTGCCACGACGCAGACTCTACTGCTAGCTGGGCAAGTCAAGGCAAGAACACTCAGTAATACTCCCGTACAGGCAAACAATAGTTGGCGGACAAGCAGACCACTTTCACCAAACTCAATAAAAAAATCTTATTTTTTCTTCAAGCTCCACTGAACCAATGAGAGTACAAATTCGTTCCTCGTCACTGATAAAAAGTAATGTGATTCCGTTAAAAGTTACTGCTTAATAATAGTAAAACGTTTCCAGTGACGTTCCTGAAAAAGGAAAGCGTTCCTTCCGTTAAGTTCCAACCCAACTCTGCTTACTGGTCACTCACTACAAGCAATTGCTCATTTTAAGAATCAAACTTTCAACATGCAACCTTGCCTCTTTTTTTTTACAAAATGTCGCTTGTTTCGTATCGGTTGTATTTAGTATTTGGAGCTCTCTGAAGCCGTGTCTGTTCGTGATTGCAGAGAAATGCTATCTACGTGTATCCCAACTTGGCCAACTTCCACATCACGATCACCGCGATGAACGTTGCGACCACCGTCTTGGAGGCGATCGTGTATCTCACGGAGACCAACAAAACCAGCCAGCTGTTCTGGTACGAGATGGTCATCGCAGGAACTAATCTAGGTGATTACGTAGTGTCTTCAACGAGTTACAATACATGAACACTTGATTCACCAAGCATGCTGGCAAACGTCCAATATAGGCCTACAGTCGACACACTGAGAGAATAGGATTTCTACCGTGGCACATCCTGGTATCACTTTGGTGCACTGAACAATTTTCAACATGACAACACTAAAAATCAGCTAAGCACGTTACACACTAATAGCGGCTGGTTTGATTTTTTAAATCCAATAGATATGGCATTTTATTGCATTCTTTAAGGTCAATTTGGCAAAACAAATGTACGAATTCAAATTACAGGTACTCTTGTTGCATGAAAAAACATTATTTTCCGCGGATTCGCATGGAAACATTGCTTGTTCACGAACATGTATGGTTAACAGTACCACCAACCATGTCATTTGAGAAAGGATGAAATACACATAAAACATACCCGTATTTTCACTGTTTCTTTCGCTCAAGTGCACAAGATACATTTTTAAATTTCAAATATATCCATTTTTAATCATTATAGAAAAACAACCAATAACGAGTGTATTTGTGAAATATCTCATTTCTCTATATCGATGAAGTTTTCTTGTTGTGGCTGCACGATTCCTATTCTCTCAGTGTGTCGACTGTATAACAGAATGATCAACTAGAAAAAAAAAAAAACTGAGATGAGTGGTCGAGTGGCTAGCGCACTGAACCGTTATTCAGAAGACCGGGATTTGATTCCCGCCATGATCCAGGGACCATCCTTACTTACAAGTGCCACTCATTTTGGATGAATGTTTACTTTTAAAGCCATTGCTTTAAATTGTGAAAAAGAATTGGGCCTGTAAAGATGAGACATGAAATGCTGTTTTCCGATGAGTGTCAATTGTATCGCGCTAGCAGCTAATGTTGTAACGTCATGCGTGTAGCGATAATGTGCCACTGCGCACTGTTCATCTTCCACCAACACCACAACGGCTGGTCCTGCACGAGGGGGGTGGAGGGGGAGGAGAGCGAGACGTTCGTCGCGGGCAACGGACCAATGGCCATCGGGGAGAACAACAGGGGGCCAATCAGGACCACCATAGACGACAAGTTCTACGAGTTCAACGTCATCTAGTCCTTCCTCTCCACCATCCAACCTACAGCCTTCAGCCTACAACCTACAGCTGGACTCATATCTTCCTACTTTCAACAACAGTTTCTTGTCATCAAAGCCTACTTGAACATATTCTGAAAGTGGAACTATGAATAAAACCACGATGTTGTGATATCAACGGTCTCTCTCTCTCTTTACGTTCCATTGATCATGCAAATAATACTGGGATTACAAATATTATACTTACATCTACACAAAGATAATCGTTCACTATACGGCCAAGGTTTATAATATTCTCTCAACAAGTAGGCCTATCAAGATAACACCTATAAGTCAATTCAAATCACTCCTCGAAGACCGTCTCACAACGAGTGGGTTTTATTCGAAGCTAGAGTTGTGTTCATGCTGGATTTCAGGCAATTCATTTGACGGCTCTTGTCAATTGCACTTTTTGCTTTGTATGGGTATTTTCAGCAATTTGTTTTCTTTCTTCTGTTATGCAACTGACTATCTATACACTATAGTATCTAGTTAGTAGTTATCTATATCCATGTACCAAAGTGTCTATATTGTTTTATAAGTAATAAGAATAATTTCTATTCTATTGCTTTATCTTAATTTCATGTCAATTAATCTTAGTTCTTTGAATCTATTATTATTTGTTGTACTAGTTGTTTGATGTAATTACTATTATTTATTGATAAATATAAATTCATAAATGATGACTTACTGCCTCACTCAATCATATAATGTTATTTATGAGTTATACTCAGGAATGTCATCTGTGTACCGATTTCCTCGAAAGAGGGTTGAAGGTATAAATACTACTGCTACTACTACTATCGTTACATAAAGAAGGTGTACCAACTCCCATACTGATAACATGGCCGGTATTTGACCTTTCTTGCTGTCAAATGAGAGCCAATGGTTCCATCATTAGCCTGTTGCGATTTAGAGGACTCTCTTGTGACCTAGATGCAGATAAGAGTGGCTACGGTACCGGTGGCCAGAGTTGGGTAAGCTTCTAAGATGAAGGAACTGAGTAAAAGTCAAGTTCCTTGCCTATAAAAGGAACCAAGTTAAGTTCCTAGTTCCTCAAATAAAAAAGGAACTTGTGAGTTCCCAAAATATGTAAAAGTTCATTTAAAAGTTCTTGATGCGAACAATTCTTAGGATTTTCTTGATGTTTGGCCAAAGAACATATGAGACAGCTGAATTGTTGCTCACATTGCTTATTGTATGACCACAAGCCCAAGGTTTCCATGGAATGAGATTTGCATTACTAGGCCAACTCCGCAACGCAACTTTGCCTACTTGAGTAGCACTCATGGCAATTTCAGTCATGTTGATAGAAGTGAAATGTCTAACAAATTGAACAATGTGACCAAACAGCGATAAAGTGTCAACAACAAGGAGCCACGATGGTCTGTTAGGTGTCGATGCTTCGGGCTCCATGAGAACGTATCTCCTATTGGTTGATCAGAATGTATGCCATCTCGTGATTGGTTTCTGATGTCATTCTTTTCACGCGGTTTAGTGGCAACCGTGACTACGTTGGCGGGGTCAGGTGTAGGCCTTCTCTGAACACGCATCGGGACACCCGAGCGTTAGGGCTGAAGCGTGCCTTAGGCTAGTGTCACTCTTGTCTGGGTTTGTTGGCAACTAATTCACCGGAGGGACCGGCACATGTAGCGCAGTGGTTAACGCGCTCGCTTCATGTGATCCGGTAGGCGAGGGGTTCGATCCCCGCCGCCGACCATGTTTACAGGGGTTCTTCATGGGTTCCTTCTGTAGTCTAGGCTAATACCGGTATGGTTCCTACAATAAGTCGGCCATGACCGCTTCCTTCCCACTATCCTTCTCATTACCCAAGAACCTTCATCTCATCATCCCATCATCTCATTAATCATCCATCTGACGCCATTAGATCTCAGTTATCATAACAGTGCGTCGTTGAAACCCAATATAAGAAAAAAAAAATCAACGGAGAGCTGTTGATATCAACGCGTCATCTATGAACAACTTCAACCAGTACAGTCATGTTTGAAATGAACTGTCAAAAGAACGTGAATTCATCCATAGTTTTTTTTTTAATGCTGCTCAACAATCCCACCAATAGCTAGGTTATACGGGGGTACGAATGAGCGGCTGCTAATGCACCGATAAAGTGATGATAGGTGAAAGGACGTTCACAAAAACCAATGCCTTAATGGGGACTCGAACCCACGCCCAACGGTGACTTCAGCCTCTGAAGCGTGCCTGACTGAGTCCCTACGTTCCTTCTTAATAGTAACGAAGTTCCTGACCAAGTTACTTGTTATAAAAAGGAACGTGTTCCTTAAGTTACGTTTCAAGCCGACTCTGCCGGTGGCATTGATGAACTTACTGACCCACGTATAGTTCGATATAAAAGCGTTGGTTGTGTTGACTGGATGAAGATCGGAAATGCTTGACCTTGAAGACGCGAGTGGCAGGAAATGATGGAGGGTCTGCTGGTATCACCACATCAAGCACTAACTCAATGGTAGTATATGAATGCATCGTTGATACACGTTTTTACTGATGATGATGTGGGAACGTGTGATAACATCTATGCATGCTCCATGACGATCTTCTCCTTTTAGATAGCTGGCAGTTAAATGTTGTGTGGTAGACCCACTGTTGCTATCACTGTATATTAGCAACTACAATATATATTACTGATAGATTGTTCTAGGTTCTTGAAAATACAATAGTTATGCATGTTTAGATTGATTAGTTAGGATGTGATGACCCCAATCTTCAAACACCCTACTACTATCTGCTCTTTTTATAAAATATTATATTGCCTTACTGTATTCTGTGTAACCCTTCCGACAAATTATGAATAGAGTCCTTTACTTATATTGAGGATATGTTTTATTATAGTTATTTCATATCTTTGGTTTATTGGTTGTCATTTCTCCATTTCGGACATTGTGTATCTAAATTTAATTTACAACCAGGTTCTTCAAACTCAACTTAGCTTCTTTTAGAATTTAGTCTTTGTCGGCAGAATGATTAAGTTTTCAGTATTCGTGCTGGGGGAGGATCATGTCCATTTAGGTCAAGTCCAGCTACCAATCATTCTGTACCATTTTGTAAGTAGCCAATAGGGTGAAGTGTTTGTACTATATTTTGGCAAACTGTGTATCAAAATTATAAGTAAACTTCAAGTAGTCTACGGACCTTCGTCTGGTAACCATCCACGGATGCTCTGCCTATCTTTCACATTGTAATTTTGCGAGTTAATAAATTGTTCTAATTTATTCCTGAGTTACTGTGTTTTTATGTTGGATCCCTGAATATTTATAGCCGGGATAGTCAAGAGGTTAGTTACGTAACACTTGGGATGTGAAAGAACACGGCCGTGGCGCGACTCACCCGTGCCATGGTGTCGGCCACCGCCGGCAGCGGCAGCCGGGGCAGCGAGCCCTGGAAGCTGTACAGCTGCGGCTTGGTGACGCTCGAGAGGAACTTGACGAGCACGACCCACAGCTTGGTGCGCGTCGAGATGGTCCTGCCCTTGCCCCGCGCCTCGTACATCCAGCCCTTGTAGATGAGCAGCAGGCGCAGCGTGTAGCGTATGGACATGATCACCGCCAGCCAGAAGATCAGCCCCGTCGCCAACAGAGCCACCGCCTGCCACCGCAGCGACGTGCTGCAACAAACAGCCACGTGACACCATTTCATGTACAATCACGTCCAGATTTCCATCAATTTATGTAAACTTTAAAGTAAGGTTCAATTTAACATGCAGACACTCTAATATTTATTACTTGGAAGTTTGGGTAGTTCATTATATTAGACGAGCTTTAGTGAGGATTCAATTCGACATACTGAAAAAAATTGGTGTTCGTTTTTTTTTTTTTCATGTTTTTTGTCGGTTCTCCACTGGTCAAACGGCTACAGCTATCAACTTCAAACTTTTTTTCAATATGGTTCCTCATCTAACTTAGTTCTGTATAGTTTTGTGGCATTATCGGGTGGTAACTTTTTTTAAAATAATTTTAGAAATTTCAAAAATACCCATTAGAATAACACAGCGGAAAAAAAAGAAGATATTTTCATTTTCCAAAAATATTAAATTTTGCGTGAAGTTGAATTACATTTTGATACACATTTCTGGAAATTTTCAGCTTGATCGGGTCAGTCATTTTGAAGAAAAAAACATGAAATGTGCTAAATTGGTACCACTCGAAGCAGTTTTTACCCATTTTCACCCATACTATTACTATCCGCTCGTCCAACAACGCATATGTGGCGTTTTCCTAATTTTATTAAAACACTCCACTCAATACTTCATCCATATTATTATTATTGTTATTATTATTATTATTATTATTATTGTTATTATTGTTATTATTATTATTATTATTATTATTGTTATTGTTATTATATTATATAGTTATGTGGGAGGAAGTGGTAGATGAGAGATGGTGGGAAGATAGAGAGCGGTGGAGGGGACTCGTAGGAAGAAGAGGAAGAAGTCGGAACTGGCAGGAACCGACTGATAAGACTGCCCTGGAAGAAGTGGTGGAGACACCCCCTGGCCCAATCTAATTGAGTAATTGGTTATCTGGGTTTTGAGAATCATTCCTAGTAGTTCCTAGTATTATTCCTACATGTTGCCTGTTGAATGTATCATTTGTCAATGTCTATTACTGAGCCCGCACGCAAGATATTATCCTTACGCGGGCTTCACACATCTGAATGTGCATTATTATTTTTGTTCATTATTTTATTATTATGTTTATTTTTGTATTTTCTGTCTTTGTGTGAATACAATTATATCACATTGAATTGAGATTGATTGTGGTTCGATCGTCACACTTCCGTTTCATTTCAATAATAGTCCCATGATCAATTATTTCCATTATTTAATTTATTTTTATTGGACTGGACCTACTATATCATAGAAAATAATTATTCATATTTTTATATTCATGAATACTTATTTACTACATTATTGGGTAATTATGTATTATAGGGAACTCGCCTATTTGAAGGGACACATTTATGAGGTTGATATTTCCTAATGATACCGTCACTACATTATTCAGAAATGGTGGCACATTCCGATTTTAATGTTGTTTTCATGGTTTTCCCGTAATATAAAGGTATGAATTTATCAACATTTCTTTGTTTTGACAGCCATTTCACGTCAGACACCAGCGCCATGACCAGCTGCTTGTGAACGTTGTTGCCATGTGTTTATCTCGCCATCCCAACCCCGTTTTTATTGCTTACCGAACCGAACCGTGCTAGGTTAGTTGGTCAGGTAATAACCCAATTGAGATCACAAAGCAAAAATCGGCAAGAGAAATGTTAATAACAGGGATAGACGAGTGGACGGCGTGTGGGTGTTTGGGCAACATCGCAATCCAACATGGCGGTCTGAATACATAGGCCTACTTTTCACCGTCGCCGCACTTAGAGTGAGTACAGAAATGGTACCGTGCAAAAATGTCAAAATATGCCCTCGTTTGAATAATTCATACATCGAAATGAAGCACATTCCATCATTTTCGTCAAAAACGGTTCCAAAATAGGCGAGTTCTCTATACAGTAGTACATATTTACCCATTATTGCCCTAAATCAGAATTATTATTCAATACGATTTTCTTTCTCTAGAAGTACCATCTAGATATGCTTTTCTGACTTCAATGATTTCACTCAAGTGATTTCGATCTACTTTTAACTATAGGGCCTACCTGACAACGTTTATACATTTCTCAAATTGTACTTTATAAGAAGCAGCAATAAATGACAGAATGAAAATTTGAATCATGTTTACCGAACTAGACCTAGGAACACATGCCAACGATGCCATCCATTATTCCGCAGGCAGCGCGAGAAAATACGTCATGACAACCTAGCTTGAAGATCAATGTTTCCCAATCGGACATCAATAATGCACTATTGATAATGTACTGTTAACTCATTTGATCAATTGAACTGCTCTGGATAATGTACGACTGACAGAGCTATCTACGATGGACCCTCCTAAATTATCTTCATCTTCTTTCCAAATCTCCCCTCCTTCAATTCATCGTAATACTAGGAAAACGCCACATATGCGTTGTTAGACGAGCGGATAGTAATAGTATGGGTAAAAATGGGTAAACACTGCTTCGAGTGGTACCAATTTAGCACATTTTATGTTTTTTCTTCAAAATGGCTGACCCGATCGAGCTGAAAATTTCCAGAAATGTGCACCGAAATGTAATTTAACCTCAAGCAAAATTTCATTTTTTTGGGAAAATGAAAATATTTTCTTTAATTTTCTGCTGTGTTATTCTAATGGGTATTTTTGAAATTTCTAAAATTCATAAAAAACAAAGTTACCACCCGATAATGCCACAAAACTATACAGATCTAAGTTAGATGAGGAACCATGATGTGAAAAAGTTTGAAGTTGATGGCCGTAGCCATTTGACCTGTGAAGAACCAACAAAAAAAAAAAAAAAAAACATAAAAACGAAAACCAATTTTTGTCAGTATGTCAAATTGAATCCTCGCTGAAGCTGGTCTGATCCATGTGTTGCGTGACTCACTCTGGCAGGTGCTGCAGGATGGCGCTGACGATCATGTGCGTGAGCCCGATGCCGGAGTAGTGGATGGCCGAGAGCACGGCTATCGTGGCCCACAGGCTGAACAGCGGCGCGGGGTACACGCCGTTCTTCAGGCTGTTCTGGAACACACAAGCACGTCTCGTGTAGCAGCTAGTGTAGCAGGCTGTCGTACGGGTTGGGGCCTAGTGATGGGTAAATTCCCGGAATTTGAAATTTGGGGAAAATTCCCATGAATATTCCCGGGAATATTCCCAAAATGGGAATTGTCAGGGAATATATATTTCTGCTTACTTACACTCACCAAAGTATGAAAAAGAAAGGATGCGGAGAAATAAGGAACTAGGCCCTATAGAGCCTACCTAAATATTTGGTGTATACTTTTTGGTGTATGGAGCTAGTTCATACGAAAAATGATCACAAAACATTACATAAAAACAAAAAAGGTAATACAAGTCTTCTCATCTGAGGCCTGTCAAGATATTTCTACCACCAAAAGTACGGTCTTGGATTCTGAAAACCCACCATTCGAAAAACAAATGAAAATAAATTAAAATAATATACACATAGTGGGCAAATTGCTGAATTATCTCATTAATTATTTACCTGCTGAGCTCATTATTCAAAAAATAAATTCTCTGAATATGGGAATTTATTCAAACATAGAAAATGTTCCCACTAGCGGGAATATTCCCATGCGCCCGTCACTATCGGGGCCGCAAGCTGCGAGCCACAAGCTGCGAGCCACAAGCTTACCTTGAAGCGCGCCAGCCGTTTCTTCCACGAGCGCACGCCCGACTGCCACACCAGGTGCAGCACCTCGCGGTCGAAGTTCACGTCCCAGCCCTCGTGCGTGATGGAGAAGGAGAAGGCGACGGCCGAGTGCGCTTCTGCCATCCTCGCTTACTGCAACCAACAACAAACACGTTCAAGCAATCGTTGGCCAGCGTCTTCATGGGACGAGTCTACTAGGAAAACGCCATATATGCGTTGTTCGACGAGCGAATAGTAATAGTATGGGTGAAAATTGCTTCGAGTGGTACCAATTCAGCACATTTTATGTTTTTTCTTCAAAATGGCTGATCCGATCAAGCTGAAAATTTCCAGAAATGTGTATCAAAATGTTATTCAACTTCAAGCAAAATTTCATTTTTTTGGAAAATGATTTTTTTTTTTACATCATGTTATTCTAATGGGTAGGCCCTATTTTTGAAATTTCTGAAATTCATAAAAAAAAGTTACCCCCCGATAATGCCACAAAACTATACCGATCTAAGTTAGATGAGGAACCATATTGAACCACCCAACGCAACCCTCGACACATCTTGGTGCAGACTTCCAATAAATCTCTAGTTCAACATATAAATGGTGGTGATATCAACCGTTCAAATACACACCACTATCATACTTCAAACTATACAGAACAAGGGTACCACAGTATTGTGTACCCCGATATTCTGCACCACAAGAAAAAGATTAAGTGGACCCCAGTATTGTGGCCCACACTGTAAAATCCGAATATTGTACAAACACTTTGACTTTGTGGCCCCCAATATAGTGGTCCAGAAAACTAGAACATTGGGGTCCAGAATATCTTTTCCAAACGACTAAATAGATATTGTGGACCCCAGTAAAGTGACACACAAAGATTCGTCATTGTTAACCTCGATAAACTGGACCCCGATATAGTGGACCACAAAACTGTATCCAAATGTCGTGGATATAGTGGACCACAAAGTAAATATACTGTACCCCAAAGCTAGTTAGACATTGTGAACCCCGATATTGTGGCCCCCAATATAGTGGTTCACAAAACTAGAACACCGGGGTCCAGAATATCTTTTCCAAACGACTAAATAGATATTGTGGACCCCAGTAAAGTGACACACAAAGATTCGTCATTGTTAACCTCGATAAACTGGACCCCGATATAGTGGACCACAAAACTGTATCCAAATGTCGTGGATATAGTGGACCACAAAGTAAATATACTGTACCCCAAAGCTAGTTAGACATTGTGAACCCCGATATTGTGGCCCCTAATAAAGTGACCCAGAAAACTAGAACACATAGTGAACCCCGATATTGTGGCCCCCAATATAGTGGTCCAGAAAACTATAAAACTATAGACACCGGGGTCCAGAATATCTTTTCCAAACGACTAAATTGATATTGTGGACCCCAGTAAAGTGACACACAAAGATTCGTCATTGTTAACCTCGATAAACTGGACCCCGATATAGTGGACCACAAAACTGTATCCAAATGTCGTGTGGATATAGTGGACCACAAAGTAAATATACTGTACCCCAAAGCTAGTTAGACATTGTGAACCCCGATATTGTGGCCCCCAATATAGTGGTTCACAAAACTAGAACACCGGGGTCCAGAATATCTTTTCTGTGGTCCACTATATCGGGGTACAGTTTTCAGTTTGACAACGCCCATGTCTTTGTGTATCACTTTACTGGGGTCCACAATATCAATTCAGTTATTGGCAACGCAATGTTAAATAGCATTGGCGGTGGTGGCGGTGGCTATGCTGGTACTACGGGTGGTTATTATAGCCAAGTCACGGCTGCTCAGTAGATATCTGTACTTGATAATTACTACAAAATTATTCAAATTAAGATCTGAAATATGTATTAATTATTATGTTCCTTGGAAAGTCGAAGGAATAGATTATCAATATGAGAAGAAGGTACGAAAAATCTCATTGTAACTGTATTGTAAAATGTTTACTGTAAAGTATGTTCACTTTTCACTGTGAAATGTAAACTGATCGTTATCATTAATTTAAATCTGTTTCCCGTCATATTTTGTGAGTTATTTTATATCATCAATTTGCATCCCATTTTACATTATTTATTGTTCACTTCTTTAATTTTCCACAGGTTAGGTTAGGTGGAAGATCAGTCAGCTGAAAGAACCTTGCCTTTGTTGACTACTGACATTGTTATACAAATGATGAATAAATACATTACATTCTATTTAATTTTTATTCATTTTATGTTCATATTAGGTACATTGTACATATGTATATAGCTGACATTATTATTCTTTCCTAAAAGTATTCTAATAAATTACAATACATTACAAAATACTGATTTTTATAAAACACAAACAGGAATTAATGGACGTACGAAATATGTTTGAATAAGTGGTGAAGGAGAAGCCAATAGGAGAGAAAGATAGGACATTATTGAAATTATACGACTGGGACCGAATATGAATCTAAATCCTAAATTAACAGAATAATAACATATTATAAATCTAGGTACCAAACTAATTCCACCCGACTTTAATAAAATCGGAAAAAGGAAACTTAACCTCAAAACACGTGTTTGACAGTCGATGGGCTCACGCCACGTTCGTTGACGTGAACCTATCTGTTCAGAGAGCAAAGAGGGTAGTTTCAGAAAGGGGTGTTTCTATCTGCATATGCCATTCGAAAAAACGCCTCCTTGATTTTCAGAGAGGGTGAATTGTATATTCACGGGGAAATTATTGGGAAGGCAGTGATGTGACTACGCTGCCCTCAAGTATAGAATGAATCGCCATTTAAACAAAATGGACCCCAGAGACAAGTCAACTATGCAGCCTGCGCCACATGACTCATGAACACCTCTGATGACTTCGGGTGGATTGCAAGAACGAAGTTTAAACCCCGGTCTTCTTAGACGCCGTCTAAGTACAAAATAGCATTGCAGAGGCAATGCTATTTTGTACTTAGACGGCGTCTAAAGTAGACCGGGGTTAAACTTCGTTCTTGCAATCCACCCTTCTAGTCTTCTCTAGAATTATGGAAACAAACATTGCCAGGTTGTGATGTCCTTCGATACATTGATTCTTTACCCTCGCATATGTTTCATCAACCATCACTGGGACCGTTATTCTCGAGATGTATGAAATGTGGAATGAGTGAAATTTGAGTGACACTCTAATAATTTCAATGAAAATGACTGATTGGTATTCCTGAAATTATCATTTCTCATTTCATAATATGCCACATTTCAGTTGAAAATCTCACCCCGCACGTGGTTAGTGAAATGTCAAAGCATAGATTAAGGGAGTTAGAAGCCGTGCACATCTTTGTTTACATATTGATGGGCTGGCATTGGCTGGAAACTGCTAGCCTTATACTTGGTCCTTACTAAAATGCTACCTCATTCACCGCACTATTCCTAACTCAAAGCCTGATTTACACCCTTCAACTTATTCTTCAATTGTATTAACTCAACTCATGAAAGGAATCTTGAAACTACCATATTTACACTACTGAATTACTTGAAAGGTGTTGAATGTGATTAGGATCTAGCTGAACATCAAGTATAGATTTCGTATGGAAATGTTATTTTAAACATTCAATTTATATGTAATCTTGATTTTGATTTGTGTTTGTATACAATTAATTTAAACAAAAAGAAATCACCTCAACTAGATTTGAACCACGGACGTCCGGGATGCCAGACCAGCGTCCTACGCATTCTACCATTGAGACAGGTCGAAAATTTCGCAAAATGTACAGTTATTGTTATACAACAAAAACGAAAGTGGATTATTTATGAAAAATTAGTGAATTAATTATTTCAGAACCGATATTTTAAAATTTACTTCATACTTTTTAATGACTGGAAATATCTCTCTTTCTCAAAAAATTCAACGACAAAATCAGTGCAAATTGGTAATTCAAATTTCGAAGTGAGCTAAAATGGCGGCATCGAAAATTTCGTCCCCTTCATGTCATGAATGTTGTCGTGAACAGTAACGAGACAAACAATTTGTAAGTTCGTGAATGGGCTTATCTCTCATAGAATACAAATGATTCCATTGCATATTTCATGCCATTTCAACAGAAGAATGGCAGAACTACTGAGACTGCCATCTCACGAGAATAAAGGTCCAGGATCACAGACATCAATGTCAATGTAATAGTTGTGCGTGATGAAGAAAGTGCTCGTCATTGCCGACATTCAGGCACTGGTTGAGATGAAGGTTCCGAGCGACCGTCTCCCCTATCCCACACCAGGAGCGCGCGGGTAGTTCAAGCCTTCATCTCTCGTGTGTGACTCGTATCCAGGAGAGATGAAGGTTCCGAGCGACCGTCCCCCTATCCCACACCACGAGCGCGCGGGTAGTTCAAGCCTTCATCTCTCGTGTGTGACTCGTATCCAGGAGAGATGAAGGTTCCGAGCGACCGTCCCCCTATCCCACACCACGAGCGCGCGGGTAGTTCGCTGTTTCATATTCAGTGTGTACCGGTAGATTTGTATTTGTATGGCTAGGCCTACATATATGGTCATTGTTTTATGTTTAGTGGGTACATTTTTATTATGCAGCTTGAAATAATAATACAAAGTTGAATAGATATACAGTTAACGGTGACCTACCCACAGCGTAACATTTTTAATGTCAACAAAACATAACATGTATATTCTACACTGCATCTATTCTACTTGCGTGTGTACGTCAACGTTACCTTGAATACCGTAACTGAACAATAATAACAACAACAATAACTAGCCAATCAAACTCCTATTTCCCATGACCCTGGCCACAAGTAACTCTTACAGCGACTGCCACTTGAAATAACGTCCTAGGTCTGGCTAGCTCCAAGAGACTAGGACCCTTACAGCGACTGCCACTTGAAATAACGTCCTAGGTCTGGCTAGCTCCAAGAGACATGTTCTCTAGGAGAGCTAAAGACCATGGCAACACAAGATAATAACAGAGTCACGGTCTCTTAGTCTTAGAGCGAGAACGTGTGCTATTTTCAGCCACCTCAAGACCAGAGGGATTTATTCTTTATATTGGGTTTAACGACGCACTGTTATGATAGCGCAGATCTAATGGCGTCGGATGGATGATCAATGAGATGATGGGAAGATGGGACGAAGGTTCTTGGGTAATGGGAAGGATGTTGTTAAGGAAGCGGTCATGGCCGACTTATTGTGGAAACCATCCCGGCATAAACCTAAACTACAGAGGGAAACCACGGAAAACCCCCGTAAAGATGGTTGGCGGCGGGGATCGAACCCCTCGCCTCCCGGATCACATGAAGCAAGCGCGTTAACCAGTGAGCTGCATGTGCCGGCAGCAGAGGGATAGAATTGTGTGCTAACAAAATGAATAATAGTGCAACAGTAACTGGACACGTTGCCATGGTACCCATATGGCTCTACTAGTAAATAGGAACCAATCAAGTCTCAGTCTCTTGGGAGTAGCCGGGCCTAGGACATTACTTCCAGTGGCCCAGGCCTACGAGGTAGGATCGTTCGGACGCACGGGGCGATCTCAGAAGTAAATCACTCGGACGAGTGCGCGAGTGGCTAGCACACTGAACTTTCATCTAGGAGACCGGGGTTCGATTCCCGCCATGGTCGACCATCTTGACAGTTTTTCGTGGTTTCCCTCGGTCGTTCAGGTCAATAATGGGATGGTTCCTTAACTATAGTCCACGACTGACTCCTTCTCACTATCCAAAAACGCATAATAAAATAACCTGTCATCTCATATATCATTCACCGACGCCAATAGATCCTATAGCCATCAGTACAGGAGGTTTATTCTTTAACTCTGAAACGAAACGAAATCAGGCCATCTTCGATTTGTCCAATGGTGTATCACATGGGCTCTGACACTTTCGTCTCGCCTCCATCTCGTTTACTGTTACATAATAAGGGCCCAGTGCGTCGTTAAGCCCAATATACTTGTGTTTTGTACATAGTCTATCCGTCAGTGACTACGTATATCAACAATCGGGAAACGGTTTAGTCAAACCGGTTTAGTGAAACGGTTTACAGATGGTGATATACCTGTCGGTTTTGGTGTAAAACACTTCAGTTCCAATCCAGTTGGGCAAGTGAATTGGAGAACTCGATACGATTGATCTACACGTCAAACCGATTCAGGGTAACCTTGAACGCGAGCGATAAATCGATCCTTGATGAATTCGAGCTCCGTTGTCGATTATATACCGACTTACGTCACCAATATCCAATATATACCAATATACTACCAATATATATATACCAATATGTTGACTAACGTGAATATTTAAAATGTCTGGCGCTGAAACGTTTTGACCGCGATTTTGTCAAAGTATTTCTGAATTATTGTGATAAACACTCATTTGTTGAACCGTTTCCCGACCGTGTGATGTACGTGGTCAGTGCTGGTTCATTACAGACCATGACAATAGCAGTAATCGGGCACACCTACAGGTGCTTGATGTTGTCATGACCTCAGTGCGAAGGTCAACAAGACGAAGGTCATCACATCACGGTACTGGAGGAAAGACTTCGACAACACAGACGAGACTAGAGACATGAAACAGCTCATGACTTGGTCCTTAGATCTCACATTCTCCTTCAACGCTTCTTACGTGTCTGCAACTTGAGATTCTTTGCGAAGTTATACTTTTGACGGCGTTAAATGACGTAAATAAAAACGACGTAAATAAACAAGCTGTTTGGTAAGAAATACACAATTGAGTTTTTTTTTAATTTTATATTGGGTTTAACGACGCACTGTTATGATAACTGAGATCTAATGGCGTCGGATGGATGATTAATGAGATGATGGGGTGATGAGATGAAGGTTCTTGGGTAATGGGGAGGAAGCGGTCATGGCCGACTTATTGTAGGAACCATCCCGGCATTAGCCTATAGACTACAGAGGGAAACCATGAGAAACCCCTGTAAAGATGGATGGTGGCGGGGATCGAACCAGGTCTGATATCCCCCACTCACCGCATCATATGAAGCTATTCAGTCAACTCGTTCCACTGTCACCCGCGCATTCGTACCCCCGTATGACCTTGTTGTTGGTGACAATAATCATCACTTGTTAGCTCCACTGTCACCCGCGCATTCGTACCCCCGTATGACCTTGTTGTTGGTGACAATAATCGTCAAATGGCTTTGTTTACTAGCAAATACGTCTTGGCTATCATTCGACTCCGCCGTTAACCCTATAATGACAAAAGACCATAAATATAGGCATACGAGGAAAGCTAGACTTTCTAGAGGGTATAGCTACTTACTAGGAAAACGCCTTATATGCGTTGTGAGATGAGCTTAGAAGTATGGAAATGTAGAATTAAGAACATTTGGTCAGCTCAATGTACATATACAGGCCATGGATCACTTCAAAGGTTTAAGAACCGCGGCTGTCTGTTGGTATATAAACCTTGGTTTCCAAACAATTAAACCAGTGCCTTCTTCATATCCATCACAGATTTTAAACGTTTTAATTTATTGGTGACACTTGTTGCTCACATTCAATAGTTCCATAATTGCTTTCTTAATTGCTTTTATTGATGTGTAAAAAAGTACTTTGAAAATGCGTTTTCTTCGTTATTTCACATTTGATTGTTCCATAAATCGCTTCAAATATGTATGATAGATCTTTCCACATTCAGTTTGAATTTGAGAGCTTCTGGAAAATTTTGGTTTTCCAAGTATTTCGCCTCTGGCTTATTCTAATGGGGATTTTCCATTCATTTTTTTTTCCGGAAAAACAATCCCAACCTATTCTGGTATAACACCAATTTGAAAAAAAAAAGTTTCGAGTTGATTGATCCTTTTCCTGACCTGTATGCCGCGGACAAAATTACACAAAAAAATAAAAAATAAAAAACAAAAAAACCCCCAAAAAACCAAGTCCAAAATTTTTCGGTATATGGAATGGAAATCTTCGCTACGCTCATCTAATAATAAGCTCCAATGTGGAGCACTGATTGAATCAAGTGTGTCAAGTGTGCGCATATCTCAGATAAGACCAGATACAGACTCGCACAGTTTCAAGTGCGGATTCTTACGACACGCCTAGAGCTAGACCTATTGTTGGCATTCGTGATAACAATAATAATAATCTTTCTTTATTCAATTAGGCATAGTGTTGAACAATATGTAAAAAACAAACAAATGTACAAATATGCTATAGAATGCGTCAGTATGTATAAGAAAGAGACAGAAGTATGTAGAAAGAAAACAGATAGCAGTTATTCAAATCATTTCCATGTCAGATGTTTAAAATTGAATGTTAATTTGAATAAATTGTAATGTAAGCAAAAAAAACAGTGCAGAGCAAATATAAATTGAAGGTTATGCTGAAATAAGATCTGCTATTGTGTATGGACTGATATTGATTGAGATGTCGTTTCAGGTTCGACTTGAATACATGTATTGATTTGATGGTTGTTATTTGAGCAGGTAAACTATTGTACAGGAGGGTGCCCATGTAGTCTGGACTATTCTTGAAAGCTTGTAATAATGCCCGTGCACATCATTGGTATGAATTGTATTCTAACGCATAATATAGCTGGCTGTGAATTGTTTGCCCTTTGCCTAAAAGTCGAGTTTTGAGAGTTTAGTTCTGCCGAGTTGATTGGCTTGGAGCAACTTTAGAGATTAGGTTTGTTGATTATGATAATGTCGCCCAGTCTAAACCTGGCGATTTTTACCAAATATTTCGCACATAAACACACTTACAATGAATGAGATGATGAGATGAAGGTTTCTTGGGTGATGGGAAGGATAGTGGGAAGGAAGCGGTCATGGCCGACTTATTGTAGGAACCATCCCTGCATTAGCCTAGACTACAGAGGGAAACCATGAAGAAGATGGTGAAGATGGTCGGCGGCGGGGATCGAACCCCTCGCCTCCCGGATCACATGAAGCGAGCGCGTTAGCCACTGCGCTGCATGTGCCGGTTGGATATTTGTTGAAACGGAGTTAGAGCAGTAAGACGAGATTGAGTGAATTAGCTGAAAGTATATATGCAGTATAATAGTAATAATAGTAGGAAGTAAACCAATAGTTACAGTGAACGTAGTAGCAATAATAACAGCAGTAGTGTAAAGTAACTGCGAGTATTCGGACAGCCACGAGGACATGCGAGTGACGTAATCACTGGAGGCGCTTGCATGGGCTGCGTTCCGACACCCTCCGCGCCAGTATGCTGCGTACTGGAAACACTGGAACTATTTGTCCCAGTCAACCCAGTCAAGTAATGGCGCCCTCCAATGAATGGTGATAGATTGCGTTAGTTAGTTCACTGACAAATCGAGGTGTAAATATTGTTGTAAATAAGGCTGAGAAACTTCATCTCGATGGATGCTAGTTGATTTGAAATGTATTTGAGGTTGATTTGCATATCATTTTTTCACACGTTGTTTCATAACCCAACATTTTATTGGAAAATAATAATGTCATCCATCTCCTTACTTTCGAATTGTACTGGGTGCGTTCCGTTACTGGGGCCTACTGGATACAAATAATTCTACTGGCAAGTACTGTACTGCAAGTCAGGCCAGTAGGTTTCGGAATGCACCCATGGGTATAGGTACTGCGCGTGTGTTGTAACCAGAGTACTGGAAGATGATTTGACACGGCAGATTGGCTATTTGTGAAACTAATACGACGTACGTGGGCCGTAGTGTTGAACGCATGTTTCAAACATGCAGGGTCAATCTAGTTTATAAATTTACTCGGTCTTAACGTTATTGACCTTGAAACAGCAGTTATAATTTAATTGGCGTTTATGAGGAAATGTATTCGTACCGGTATGTAAAACAATGCACAGTGTATTTATTGCAAATATTACCCCACTTAGAATACAAAGATATAGACCTACAATTGATTTTGAATGTATAATTCACAGCCTTCTTTATTCAGATCATTCTTTTCTGATACTGCCCTCTCACTCGGGGTATGCTTCCCGTGTTAACCGATGTCCAGTTATTTTAGTTTAAAAAATCCAGACTATGACGTCACTTTCCAAAGACATTCAAGTATATCAGTAGACCTATGTTTGAAGTGTCATGTCTGCGAAGCTACGGGTACTAAACACTCTGGGAATTTCCGTGAAAGAATTTGAACTGAGCGCGTTCTATTTGGCCGTGATTGCGAGTTTACTACTGTTGCTTAACGACCCCACCAACAGCTAGGTTATACGGGGGTACGAATGAGCGGATGATAATGAAGCGGTGAAGAGATGATAGATGAAAGGACGTTTTACAAAAACCCATGCCTTATGCGGGACTCGAACCCACGTCCAATGGTGACTTCAGTTACTATCGCTAGCGATAATTGACTTGGCCACCGGGGCGGCTTTTACTACTGTTGTTTATGACAATAATACGAACATTTAATCCCATAATATGATGGAATATCGCCAGAAAAATTCTGACAGATCGACAGTTTTTCGAAGTTGGAAATTTAGATTACCAGAGTTGAGCACATACCAGACCATGACGTCATTTTTGCTTGCGCGAGCAAAGATGCGCGAACCTGTCAATATAGTCTTAGTGAAAGGGCAGTATAAGAAAAGACTGTTTTATCCAATAAAGAAGGCTGCAGGTATAATTCTTCATATTCAAGTCCAAAGTCCTATACTTGTACGTTTATCCTTATTTCAATTTTTTTTTGGAAAATTATTGTATTCGACAGTAAAAGTTGCAGGTAAAACTTGTGAAAAGTTACACAACATGGCGCGATTCTCAAAATCTCAAACAAATCTCAAAAATGAAATTCATTAAAAATGTTACATTGTTGACAGATTATTTGTAACATTTCGTCGGCCATTGGGATTTAGAAGCGCATTCCATTGTTACTTCTAGTGTGGAATTGATATCAATTAATTTCCCGTGAGCAATCCAGGGTATGTTGATTCCCCGTGGTAACGATTGTTGAGCCAACAGGAAGACAACCTGTACGGGCAGCATTGAGAGGAAGTGAGGCTGACCGGAGGGTGTACGTCACATGAAAACACGTATGCTGATTATCTGGAAGTATTGTCAGTAGAATTGCCACATCAGTCAATCAATGAATCAAGTCACTTAGTTGGTGTGTTTCGGAGCTCCGCCATGAGGATAACGTACAGGCCTACTTGTAAATACCGTAACGAACTATTCCCAGTCAGGCTGGTATCACCGCATCACGTGACTTGCTCCCACCCCGCAGACCCCGCGCCACAAGCATGTCGGCTTCATCGGCTCACTAGCACAATGTGTGACTTGAGAGAAGCCCATTGGTCAGCTAGAGACACGTGGTCACGGCCTGCCGCGAGCTGTACAGTAACTCGGTACGAGATCTTAATCGATATTATATTACACAACAACACAATGAGCTATTAAACGCGCGACTTACTCCGTCAATTAACTCACTTGTTGCCGTACTGTAATGGCAATACCTACTAGGAAAACGACATATATGCGTTGTTAGACGAGCGCATAGTATTAGTATGGGTAAAAATGGGTAAAAACTGCTTCGAGTGGTACCAATTTAGCACATTTTATGTTTTTTCTTAAAATGGCTCACCCGACCAAGCTGAAAATTACCGGAAATGTGTATCAGAATGTAGTTCAACTTCAAGCAAAATTTCATTTTTTTGGAAAATATATATATATTTTTTCCACTGTGTTATTCTAAAGGGTATTTTCGAAATTTATAAAATTCATAAAAAAAATTATCACCCGATAATGCCACAAAACTATACAGAACTAAGTTTAGATGAGGAACCATATTGAAAAAAAGTTTGAAGTTGATAGCTGTAGCCGTTTGACCTGTGGAGAACCGACAAAAAAACTTATATGAAAAAAAAAAACGAACACCAATTTTTTTCAGTACCGGTATGTCAAATTGAATCTTAGCTAAAGCTCGTCTAATAAGCCCAAAATCCAAAATTGAAAAAAAATAGAACAAATTCAACTTCAAATATTCTCAAAGGACATCACAAACCTGAAAATAGATTTCAATGAGTAATGACGATATTCATTTCGCTAATTCTGAAGAAAACTAGAAATTAGCATCTCAATGTCAGAAATTATATAATTCATTGTTTCGTCCTGCAAAGATCATGGGTCGTGACGTGGGCATCACCGATTCGTGTAACGTCTACGTCACGACTCGGGGAAAGGGCGAAGTCCCGGAAGACAAATGAATTGATAATAATTTCTGAAATAGATATTTTCAGTTTTCTTCAAAATAGAGAAAATAAATGATGTCATTATTCGTTGAAGTCTAGTTTCAGGGTTGTGCTGTCCTTTATACTTCGTGCGTTCCATTTGGACTGGCAACATAGGGGAAAAACGAGACAAATAAATGATTAACGAAAGCTTATTGTAAATCATGTTCAACAACTAGGAAAATGCAACAGGCGTTGTTGGATGCGCGATAGAATTATGCGTATTCATATGAAATGTCATGAAAAGCTATGCCTACCTATCCCTATGCACCTCGAGTTCAAAACAATGACGTCACTGCCTTCCGGTTTTATTAATTACTCGTTTGAATCGTTTTTAATCAATCGTTGACACTTGTGGCTTGGTTTCTTGATGGCATCGATTGATGTAAAAAAGAGATTATAATTTTTTAAATCAAAACGGCTGATCCGATTTCTATGAAACTTCGTAATAAAGTGTATCACTATTATATTAAAATACCGTGGAAATTTGAATCCATTCGAGGAATACATTTTTCATTTTTTTTTCTCTGGACTATTCTTACGTTTTTTTTTTAATCTTTGGAATGGGTTTTCGCAGAAGTGGTGTCACCAATTCTCCTCAAAACTATACAGTATCGCATTAGGTTAGGTTCTTGTGTGGGCCAAGTTCAAACCGAATTTGTACTTTCGTTTGACCTGTGGATCCAGCTCTGACCAGCTCGCTGCTACGACATTTGTAATATGAAGGTTAAATGACATCGAGGTAGGCCCTACCCGAAGTTATGTAAAACTTGTCAGCAACTAGGCCGAACGACGGAGGATATCACGCAACAGGTTGCATAAGGTTAAGGGTAATGAATTATGCCCCGACAGTTGACTGTATAATGTAATACGTCATTAATATATCTCACATTTCTAGAACAGGATGTCTACAAATCTTCCATTACAAAATTCCCTGACTTTTCCAGATGGAAAATTATATTTTTCCAGTCTGCAAATTTGGCTTTCCCGTCGATTATAATATAGGAAAAATTGTTCACAAATTCAATTTCGGTTTCGACAAATTGAATTTATATTAAAGAAAACATTTGGGAAGATATTTGGATGGGGATAAAGAAGTTGGGAAAGAAAACTTCATTATCGCCTCTGAATATAGAAAACCCCGTCAGGAATAGGCGGGGTTTTAAAAATAAGGCAAAAGGCATAACAATTGAAGAATTATTTTTAAAAATTGTCAACTAGTATTTGCAGCAATCAAAAATGGTAGGCCTGTTTAATTAATACAATTTTATTTTTTTACATATTGAGTAAAATTCCAGAAAAAAATCCCTAATTTTTCCAGTTTTATTAAATTCCCTGATTTTTCCAGGTTTTCCAGTCTTGTAGACAGAGTGCTAGAAGTTGTTCGTCGATTGTGATCTTGAAAATAGAACGAAATTACTTTAAGGGGGTGCATGCAAGGTGCTTATATCTACAAATAGATCAAATTCGTCATGACTAGTTTTTTCCATGTTCCCGACCCAGTGTCGTTGATTCAAGATGTTGCTTCTCAAGTAATATGACTCCATTTTTGTGGATTCAATCAGTTTTAAGATAGCATCCGTACATGAATGAATTTCATCGCATTCTTGGTATATGCATCCATGTATTATCTTGAAACTGATTAAATTCACAAAAATGGAATGTCATAAAGCAACTAGCATGCAATAATCTTGGACTTGTTATACTTTCTATTCAATGACACTGGGTCGTGATGATTAAGATGAATTGCTCTAGATGTGCGTATAGGCCTATACGCACGGTGCTACTCTACAAGTCGTCCTATACGCACGGTGCTACTCTACAAGTCGTCCTATACGCACGGTGCGACTCTACAAGTCGTCCTATACGCACGGTGCTACTCTACAAGTCGTCCTATACGCACGGTGCGACTCTACAAGTCGTCCTATACGCACGGTGCTACTCTACAAGTCGTCCTATCCGCACGGTGCTACTCTACAAGTCGTCCTATACGCACGGTGCGACTCTACAAGTCGTCCTATACGCACGGTGCTACTCTACAAGTCGTCCTATACGCACGGTGCTACTCTACAAGTCGTCCTATACGCACGGTGCTACTCTACAAGTCGTCCTATACGCACGGTGCTACTCTACAAGTCGTCCTATACGCACGGTGCTACTCTACAAGTCGTCCTATACGCACGGTGCTACTCTACAAGTCGTCCTATACGCACGGTGCTACTCTACAAGTCGTCCTATACGCACGGTGCTACTCTACAAGTCGTCCTATACGCACGGTGCGACTCTACAAGTCGTCCTATACGCACGGTGCTACTCTACAAGTCGTCCTATACGCACGGTGCTACTCTACAAGTCGTCCTATACGCACGGTGCTACTCTACAAGTCGTCCTATACGCACGGTGCTACTCTACAAGTCGTCCTATACGCACGGTGCTACTCTACAACTTGCAATTCGTTGAACATTTTCAATCACAATTTCCAACATCTTTCCTCATTTACTTTTCACATAAGACATCTTCTCATGAATGTTCAAATAGGGCAGTACAAATAGTACTGGCCCGACGTACAGTTCATTGCCGAGAGGTTGACACTTGTTGTAGTGAAGATCTATCAACGTTCAAAAACTTTTAGCTACCTACTATTTATACTCATCATTTGTATACCGTACTTGTATTGCAAGTTGTATACCGGTATATTATAATATGGCGGTTCAGCAAATCGTTTCAGTATTGCTGTACGAGCCAATTCAAACTTTAGTTTCCACGGAAAAACTGAACCACCAACTGAACTAATATGCCATTTTTATTATATTCGTTTGCTAATGCAGACATCGACATTAGGTACCATTAGTATATTATCTCACAATAATGGGCTCACTATTCAGCCATCAACTAATAACACAAGTTGTACCAGCTGAGGCCTAGTCAAAGTATTTTCCCTTTGTGACCATTCTGTATCCAAATGGAAACTGCAAATACATGTGGTGGTTCAGCAAATCATTGCAAAGGGTGGATTCAAACGCCAACTTCTTCTGTAACAACATTCGAACCAAAAATAATCGACTTGAAAATGTCTCAACATTTTCAAGCTTTTGAAAATGTTCATGAAAATTGACATCACTATTCCTAGTGACACAGAACAACACAAACAATTAAAAGCGAGTAAAAATGAACGATTCCGTTCGAGGGGTTAACAACTCCTGAAATCCGGTGTACACTTGCCATGAAATCACTCTGAAATCTTGTGAAATCCCTATGAAATACCATTGAAATCCCTATGAAAACTTGTGAAATCCCTGAAATCTCTCAAAATCAGGTGTAGACCTACACCAAATGTGCGAGTTGTAAACCCCTCGATTCTGTTGTCAAAGCTAAGCGGATCTAATGTGAAAACTTTTCCTTGTAGTGTGTACGGACGTTGTACGACGGGCTGCTGGCGGGGGGGGGGGTGCTACGTCACAGATCAAGGGTCCGGTGTCGCGTCAAGAGCGAGGGTCAAACTACTACGTAACACGCGTCACTCACAACTGCACACGGTTTACTTCACCCACACACAAAAATGTATCACACTTGTTGTTGATCTATCGATGTTGAAATGGCATATTAGAATGGCTGCGTACTGCAAGTGTACTGGATGCATTCCGAAACCTACGCCGAGTAATTTACTTTCCAAAAATTTGCGTTCCAAAACCCACAGAGCCAGTAAATTCTGCGTACTGGAAACACTGGAACTATTTGTTCCAGTAAACCCAGTAAAGTAATGGCGCCCTCCAATGAATGGTGCAAGATTACATTCGTTAGTTCACTGACAAATCGAAGTGTGAATATTGTTGCCATTGAGGCTGAGAAACTGCATCTGCATAAATGCTAGTTGATTTAAGGTTGATTTGCACAAACATTTTTGTACACATTGTTTCGTAATCCAACATTTGATTGGAAAACAATAATGTCATCAATCTTTCTACTTTCGAATTGTACTGGGTGCGTTCCATTATTGAGGCCTGCTGGAATCAGATAATTCTACTGGCAAGTACTGTACTACAAGTAAGGCCAGTAGCTTTCAGAATACGCCCAATAATTATTGTAGAATTCAAATAAATGAAAATTCCTTGAAAACTTTGGAAAACAAGTTGAACCATTAGAACAAAACCAGTGGATAGTTAGCCTGACGATGACAGCTAGCACGTTGGTTGAGTAATCCTTCCTCTACCAGATGAACCAATTGTCATACGCATATCTAGAACCGTTTCGATACAAATGAATAGATTCTGTTACACCCCTGATTTACATCAAAAAATTGCGGGACTTTCTCTGGTGGTATTTTATGCCAAGAACATAAGTTGAACTGTTCATTTTTTGTTGAGCCCAAAGCCAGTTGTTTTACGAACACAACGATACCACACACGATGAAATATCTCAAGAAGTAATCAAGTGTTGTATGTAACGCGATATGCAAGTTTTGTGACATTCTCAGTGTAAACTAAAGCGGAGAAAACAACCGTCTCAGTGGCTTTCCGGATGAACGTATTGTTGTGAAACTGCTTCACACCATTCACAAAAGTAAAATAAAATAAAATCTAGAATATCTCCTAAAATATTGAGGATCCATAATAAACATTCACAATATTTTCACAAGCTATCACCCTGGTGGGAACTTTGGGCTCTTTGAAGACTGGGGACGTCTTATATGCTGTTTTCTTCATTTATATTGGGTTTAACGACGCATTGAACTGATGACTGAGATATTGTCGTCGGTGAATGATATATGACATGATGAGACGATGAAATGCAACCTTGGGTATTATTATATGTTTTTGGATAGTGGGAAGGAGTCGGTCGTGGCCTGTTAAGGAACCATCCCAGTATTGACCTGAACGATGTACAAGGAAACCATGATTGATTGATTGGTGATGTTTAAGGGCGCTCAACGGCGTGGTTATCAGCGCCCGTAGGAAACCATGAAACCATGAAAAACCCCTGTCAGGATGGTCGACCATGGCGGGAAACGCACCCCGGTTTCCTACATGACGGTCCAGTGTACTAGCCACTCGACCACTCGTCTCATTTTAATATTCATTTCATTTCCTGATTTTGAAATACACGCAGCTAGTGATGTAAATTGTCATGAACATTTTTTTCGTTGAAAATCTCCAAAAGCTTGAAAATGTTCAAATCTTTTTAAACATTAGTTGATGGGTGGCATAGGCCCTAGATGCAAGTTGACCTTAGGCCTACAGTTGACACTCACGTTTACATTCACTCGTAGCAGTAGGCCCACTGGAACGATTAGCTGAACCAACACATTATTACAAGTGCAATGCAAGTAGAAATGATGAGTGTAACATAATAACTGGGGTGGGCCTAAGTAGGCCCTAGAAGTGTTCGGGCATTAGTAGATCTTCACTTTTTTTTTAAATGTGTAGAATTTTTGGCAATCAACTGTAAGTGGGCCCAATCAACTGACCAGTATTTGAAGTAATTTGAATTTTTTTTTCGATTCACAGAAAATTTTCAATAAATTGGACTTTTTCTGAAAATTGTCAACGTCCCAACTCGATCAACAATTCATAAATCAATGTAATTAAACTAAAAAGAGTTTTAAGCACCATGCTTGCCCCCCCCCCCCCCCCCTCCCCCCACTATCCAACCATAGGCCTACTGGTTTACCCTCGCTCACATGCGTATTATTGACTTCCTTGATTGAACGACACTCCCGAGCGTCCTCATTATCGGATACGGGAAACGGTCGCTCGTGACCGCCTTGTGCGGCTTGTGATGCAAGATGGAAAGTTCGAGAGGTACTTGGGGCCTACATAACACTAATTCACTTTGTTTACAATAATAAAACCTGCTACATTGCGATGAGATGTTGCCAAATAACAGACCATGCTCTACTCTAGGGCTACCTAATTTCCACAATATAGATATGCAAATTGTCAGTTTACGACAGTTTGCAATGCAAATAGGCCTACATGTAATAACAGGTACCGGTAGGCTTACACATTAAACATAATTATTATACTAGGCGAAGGATAAGGCCTGATAGATAATAAGTAAATACTGGATTAAACTAGTATCAGAAAGAGATTACCACCCATGGAGAATCTACATGGCTTCTCTGAATGGAAGAGGAGAACTAAAAAACAAGACTGATTTGCACAGGTCATGTGACTTTCTAGAAATCAACCCTTTGTTGCTCAAGACATGAACCCAATCACAATCAAGGCCGACGTTTTTTATTCCATTTTAATACAGCTATCCGACCCCACCAACAGCTAGGTATTACGGGAGCACGGTTGAGCGGGGGATAATGAAACTATAAACGGATAATAAATGAAAGGACGTTAACAAAAACCCTTGCCTTATGCGGCATTCGAACCCATGTCCGATCTGACTTCAGTTTCTACCACGCTGTGACAGTTGACTGAGCCACGGGAGCGGCTATTTACACATCATGGCTTATTCATTTCCATAGTTAGGCCTACTCAAGACAGCAATATAATTACGGCAGACTTTCCAACCACGGACCCGTGGCGTCTATAGTGGCTTCTACAAACTACTCTTCCGTATAAAACAAGGCTATAGATCGACTTTAGGATGTCGATTCAAACGTTTGAGCATAACAAAAAATTACTGACCCATACCCTATTGCTGGAAGTTTTTATATAATAATTAAAGAAACAAATAGGCCTAAGTACCCTAGTAGACTACCAGCAGGGGGTGTGGCACGTGTAAGCCACTATAGACGCGTCAGTGGTATGAAGTACTATGATTAAAGGTGTTGAGCCTGACTTATAGGTCACGTTATAGTGGGTTGGTCGTCTCAATCGGAAACTTTCCTGTTCAGAACATACGCCTACCGTACCGGTACCTCAAGTCCGAACATTTCTGAACCTGAGAAGTCTCGGGCCACTGGTCGAGTGGGGCTCGCGCAACACTTTGTTATTCACAGCAAATTCAAATTTACGCCATTTACAGTGAACACCTGATGTTCAATGCTTCACTTCGAGAATAAACACCCCTACCCTGACCGAGGTACGGTAGGCCTACCGGTAACCTCAGAGTAGCCCACCGACTTCTTGACCTCCTAAATGCCGCTACCAGCTGACCACAGAGAGGTTGATCAACAGGCCACTAGTGATATAGCTAATGACTTTGATTATGAAACTCTCAGATCATTTAGGAGCAACAGCCCCAGTTCCGGTATGTCCAATTGTGCTAGGCTTGCTATCAAGTAGGCTATCAAGGATATTACAAGCCATAAGCATAGGGCCACAGGGCTCACTGTTAATAATTCAAGTTAGCAGCATGCCCAAAGACCCTATCTAGGACCGAGCATTAAACCTGAATGAATCTAATAATAGTCTAGACCTAGACCGAATCTAGGTCATGGGCCTTGTGGGCCAGATAGGGGCTGAAGACTAGCCCTAGTCATTCTCATTTGACAGGATCTGAATTCCTATGTCTAGGCTTAGTCCCCAAGGTTGTGGCCTAGGCCTAGGCCTATTCCTCCCATCCTAGACCCTTCCTCCAGCAGGCCTAGCCTAGTGTAGGCCCAGAGTTGCTCTAGAATATGTCAGTGGACCCCACAGATATTATGAACTTACATGAATCAGTGGAAGTGCAGCAAATGTGTAATCAAGGGCTTCTAGGCCAAAGTGCTGCTCTAGCAGGCCTGGAGTTTGAAAGCCTGGAGCACTGAATCTTGAGTTGGTTTTGTCAAATAGGTACCTATAGCGTAGGCCTAAACACGTATATGTTTAATTAAATCACCATTCACTGAATACTTTTCCACTTCAATTCTTCGGCTCACCGTGCAGCACTGTAACTGATTACGACTATGCTAACACTCGTTCACGAGCATAAAAGTAAACAAAAATTCCAATAGGCCTTCGTCCCCACCACGATTTCTACGTGCGACCTACAGCTGAGAACAAAAAAACTGCACGGTCGGTAACCATTTTGAAATATTAAAGTAATGCGGCTGGTGGAGATACGATGTACTAAAACGAGTCTGCTGCCACATACTGACTGCAGAACGAACTTGGGTGTGTGGCAGCAGTCTAAGATTTCAAATGCTTCGATTTAGTGCTGACCCTCAAATATATGGAAACCGTACTTCAATAAAGTGTGCCTTGTATAATAATTGTATGGCCAAGTCCCGAGTTTAGATAGTGAACCTTCAAAATGTCCGATGTTCTGTGTTTTGTTCCCGCGTAGAGTAGTGGAAAGGTGTGGATGGCAGCAGACACTTCCATGCACAGCCTTTGTAACTACAACAAGACTACAACTATTCCCACGAACGTGAGTGCGGGTTGTGCCTCCAGCAAACTAAACTACTATTCCCAAGAATCGTTCGTGCCGGCAAGAGTAATAAATACCATCTCCACGAACCTTTTGTGCCGGCAGGACGCACATACACAATTCCCAGAAACCATTCGTGCAAGCAAGACGTGTAATCGCTATTCCCACAAACAGTTGTGCGGGTCTGGTGGGTATAGGTAGTAGTATTGTGTCAATCGACATTGTGTACTTTGCTTTTCCGTCCCTCAATACTCAATATAGTGACCCTTGTTTTTCCTGTCCCTCGTTTTGTGCGGCGCATGCGCACAGCCCGAGTTGAAATATTTGAACCCCTACTTCTTAGGTGTTTCTCAATACATTGCTGCTCTATAAGTTGCATATGTTTCCAGGGGCTTATAATGCCATCGAACCAAAGTTCTATTGATTTGTGTCGATTGGTCATGTCTATAAAATGTAGTTTATAAAAAACACAAATGATTGAACTTTAGAATTATATAGAATCGAATATTTCCATTTATTATGAACCCCATTAAAATCAATTGGAACAATGTAGAAAAATATGAACATGTACAGTACATAAGCAATCAGATCTATTATATAAGTTCAACTTTTGAGATATATAGGGGGCCTACTGTGTAATGATATATACATATTTGAACCCAATCAATTATAGAACCAACTCTGAAATATTGAATTATTATGTCTATATTTATTTATGAATATTTATATATATATATATATATATATATATATATATATATATATATATATATATATATAAATATATATATATATATATATATATATATATATATATATATATATATATATATATATATATATATATATATATATATATATATATTAGTGATGCCTTCGGGTACCCGGGTACCCGGGTCGGGTACGGGTAATGCATTACCCGGGTAATATTCTGTTACCCGGGTACCCGGGTACCCGTCTCGGTTGCGGGTAATTGTGCTAACCAGTACCTATAATATAGAAAATAACTTTTATAAATCACTCAAGCTACCGAGAGAAATTCAACTTCGCATTCTACATAAGTTTTTTTCACCTACCTTCCCAGACCTCCCTCAACTTGTCATAATGCGCTCGTCAAATCTAGTCGCACCACCTACCGTTATCTGTGGTCACACGTGCAGTGTACTGAATCCCTCTCCTGTCACCCACTCTCTAGTTGCCATGCCAAATACTATTCTTTACCGAGAACTGAGAAGCATATATAGTCATAAAGTTTTTAGTTTTTAGTTCTATATAGTTTTTCAAATTACCCGGGTAATACCCGGGTAATTTCGGCGGGTACCCGGTTCCTAATTTGTTACCCGGAGGCATCACTAATATATATATATATATATATATATATATATATATATATATATATATATATATATATATATATATATATATACATATATATAATCATGTGAAACTTTTTATCTATTGGGTTTAACGACGCACTGTTATGATAACTGAGATCTAATGGCGTCGGATGGATGATTAATGAGATGATGGGATGATGGGATGAAGAGATGAAGGTTCCTGGGTAATGAGAAGGATAGTGGGAAGGAAGCGGTCATGGCCGACTTATTGTAGGAACCATCCCGGCATTAGCCTAGACTACAGAGGGAAACCATGAAAAACCCCTGTAGAGATGGTCGGCGGCGTGAATCGAACTGGGTTCGGAATTCCCCCCGCCTCCCGGATCACATGAAGCGAGTGCGTTAACCACTGCGCTACATGTGCCGGTATGTGAAACTTTGTAGTAAATGTATTGTGATGTGAATTATAGCTGATGCTAAATAAAGACACTACTACATACGCCCACTCAATATATTCGCTTTTTTGAGGTTAAACGTGGGCCTATTATCTTCATTACAATTACCATTGTACTGTTACCAAAAAATGAAGGAAATTGTATTATTACTATTATTATTATATATATTCTCTGCGCTCATTACCGTTTGGTCATAACAAGTCCACGTAATTATTGATAAATCAATTTTTATCCAAAGCTTGACATGAAGCGACAAAGAAAAAATAACAATTCGTTTCGTGCGTGCCACGTGCGTGCATGATGTAAAATCGCTATTTGCACCACTAATCCGTGGTTCCAAGCTATTCAAATCGATATTACCACGATTTTCGTGCTCACAACAACGAGCCACTGTGAACGGTTGCTGTTAGTTCTCGTAAAACTACCCAGACTGCGCTAACGTCGCGTGGAAAGGCTCTTTGAGTGAGCAGCGCATCAAGAAAGGTGAAGATCAGATTGTATCAATCTGGTAAACACCAAAAGTCATACAGATGGCTAGAAGGCGAATGTATTGCAATGCAGTCAGAGCTAATTGTCCAGTCTGTTACGTTACTATATTTGTTCACTTTCGTAATTAATACAAAGTACCAACTTTGTTTACAAAACGAACTCTGAATTAGGTTCACGTCGCCAACAGTCACCTGAAATGCTGATATTCGATATACGTACATAGAAGGCGCGACGCGTAGTTCTAGCACGTTCTAGTTCACTGTTCTAGCTGTTCCACTGTTCGAGCAGTTCCACTGTTCTAGCAGTTCCACTGTTCGAGCAGTTCCACTGTTCTAGCTGTTCACTGTTCTCGCAGTTCCACTGTTCTAGCTGTTCCACTGTTCGAGCAGTTCCACTGTTCTCGCAGTTCCACTGTTCGAGCAGTTCCACTGTTCTAGCTGTTCCACTGTTCGAGCAGTTCCACTGTTCTAGTTCTGGTTCACTGTACTCGCAGTTCCACTTTTCTAGCTGTTCCACTGTTCTAGCAGTTCCACTGTTCTAGCTGTTCCACTGTTCTAGTTCTGGTTCACTGTACTCGCAGTTCCACTTTTCTAGCAGTTCCACTGTTCTAGAAGTTCCACTGTTCTAGCAGTTTCACTGTTCTAGCAGTTCCACTGTTCTAGCTGTTCCACTGTTCGAGCAGTTCCACTGTTCGAGCTGTTCCACTGTTCTAGCAGTTCTACTGTTCTAGCAGTTCCACTGTTCCAGCAGTTCCACTGTTCGAGCAGTTCTACTGTACTGGCTGTTCCACTGTTCTAGCAGTTCCACTGTTCTAGCAGTTCCACTGTTCTGGCAGTTCCACTGTTCCAGCTGTTCCACTGTTCGAGCAGTTCCAATGTTCGAGCAGTTCCACTGTTCGAGCAGTTCCACTGTTCTAGCTGATCCACTGTTCTAGCAGTTCCACTGTTCTAGCAGTTCCACTGTTCTAGCTGTTCCACTGTTCTAGCAGTTCTACTGTTCTAGCAGTTCCACTGTTCTGGCAGTTCTACTGTTCTAGCAGTTCTACTGTTCTAGCAGTTCCACTGTTCTAGCAGTTCTACTGTTCGAGCAGTTCCACTGTTCTAGCAGTTCCACTGTTCCAGCTGTTCCACTGTTCGAGCAGTTCCACTGTTCGAGCAGTTCCACTGTTCGAGCAGTTCCACTGTTCAAGCAGTTCCACTGTACTAGCTGTTCCACTGTTCTAGCAGTTCCACTGTTATAGCAGTTTCACTGTTCTAGCAGTTCCACTGTTCGAGCAGTTCCACTGTTCTAGCAGTTCCACTGTTCTAGCGGTTCCACTGTTCTAGCTGTTCCACTGTTCGAGCAGTTCCACTGTTCGAGCAGTTTCACTGTTCTAGCTGTTCCACTGTTCTAGCAGTTCCACTGTTCGAGCAGTTCCACTGCTCGAGCAGTTCCACTGTTCGAGCAGTTCCACTGTTCTAGCTGTTCCACTGTTCGAGCAGTTCCACTGTTCGAGCAGTTCCACTGTTCTAGCAGTTCCACTGTTCGAGCAGTTCCACTGTTCTAGCAGTTTCACTGTTCGAGCAGTTCCACTGTTCGAGCAGTTCCACTGTTCTCGCAGTTCCACTGTTCGAGCAGTTCTACTGTTCTCGCAGTTCCACTGTTCGAACCTTCTCACTGTTCCAGCAGTTACACTGTTCTAGCTGTTCCACTGTTCGAGCAGTTCCACCGTTCGAACAGTTCCACTGTTCTAGCAGTTCCACTGTTCTAGCTGTTCCACTGTTCGAGCAGTTCCACCATTCGAACAGTTCCACTGTTCTAGCAGTTCCACTGTTCTAGCTGTTCCACTGTTCGAGCAGTTCCACTGTTCTAGCAATTCCACTGTTCTTGTTCTAGTTCACTGTACTCGCAGTTCCACTGTTCTAGGAGTTCCACTGTTCTAGTTCTAGTTCACTGTACTCGCAGTTCCACCGTTCTAGGAGTTCAACTGTCCTAGCAGTTCCACTGTTCTGGCAGTTCCACTGTTACAGCTGTTCCACTGTTCGAGCAGTTCCCCTGTTCGAGCAGTTCCACCGTTCGAGCAGTTCCACTGTTCTAGCTGTTCCACTGTTCTAGTTCTGGTTCACTGTACTCGCAGTTCCACTTTTCTAGCAGTTCCACTGTTCTAGAAGATCCACTGTTCTAGCAGTTTCACTGTTCTAGCAGTTCCACTGTTCTAGCTGTTCCACTGTTCTAGCAGTTCCACTGTTCTAGCAGTTCTACTGTTCTAGCAGTTCCACTGTTCTAGCAGTTCTACTGTTCGAGCAGTTCCACTGTTCGAGCTGTTCCACTGTGCTAGCAGTTCTACTGTTCTAGCAGTTCCACTGTTTCAGCAGTTCCACTGTTCGAGCAGTTCTACTGTACTGGCTGTTTCACTGTTCTAGCAGTTCCACTGTTCTAGCAGTTCCACTGTTCTGGCAGTTCCACTGTTCCAGCTGTTCCACTGTTCGAGCAGTTCCACTGTTCGAGCAGTTCCACTGTTCTGGCAGTTCCACTGTTACAGCTGTTCCACTGTTCGAGCAGTTCCCCTGTTCGAGCAGTTCCACCGTTCGAGCAGTTCCACTGTTCTAGCTGTTCCACTGTTCTAGTTCTGGTTCACTGTACTCGCAGTTCCACTTTTCTAGCAGTTCCACTGTTCTAGAAGATCCACTGTTCGAGCAGTTCCACTGTTCGAGCAGTTCCACTGTTCTAGCTGTTCCACTGTTCTAGCAGTTCCACTGTTCTGGCAGTTCCACTGTTCTAGCTGTTCCACTGTTCTAGCAGTTCTACTGTTCTAGCAGTTCCACTGTTCTAGCAGTTCTACTGTTCTAGCAGTTCTACTGTTCTAGCAGTTCCACTGTTCTAGCAGTTCTACTGTTCGAGCAGTTCCACTGTTCTAGCAGTTCCACTGTTCGAGCAGTTCCACTGTTCTAGCAGTTCCACTGTTCGAGCAGTTCCACTGTTCGAGCAGTTCCACTGTTCTAGCAGTTCCACTGTTCGAGCAGTTCCACTGTTCTAGCAGTTCCACTGTTCTAGCAGTTTCACTGTTCTAGCAGTTCCACTGTTACAGCTGTTCCACTGTTCGAGCAGTTCCACTGTTCGAGCAGTTCCACTGTTCTAGCAGTTCCACTGTTCTAGCAGTTCCACTGTTCTAGCTGTTGCACTGTTCGAGCAGTTCCACTGTTCGAGCAGTTTCACTGTTCTAGCTGTTCCACTGTTCTAGCAGTTCCACTGTTCGAGCAGTTCCACTGTTCGAGCAGTTCCACTGTTCGAGCAGTTCCACTGTTCTAGCTGTTCCACTGTTCTAGCAGTTCCACTGTTCGAGCAGTTCCACTGTTCTAGCTGTTCCACTGTTCTCGCAGTTCCACTGTTCTAGCAGTTTCACTGTTCGAGCAGTTCCACTGTTCTAGCTGTTCCACTGTTCTCGCAGTTTCACTGTTCGAGCAGTTCTACTGTTCTCGCAGTTCCACTGTTCGAACCTTTCCACTGTTCTAGCAGTTCCACTGTTCTAGCTGTTCCACTGTTCGAGCAGTTCCACCGTTCGAACAGTTCCACTGTTCTAGCAGTTCCACTGTTCTAGCTGTTCCACTGTTCGAGCAGTTCCACCATTCGAACAGTTCCACTGTTCTAGCAGTTCCACTGTTCGAGCAGTTCCACTGTTCTAGCAGTTCCACTGTTCTAGTTCTAGTTCACTGTGCTCGCAGTTCCACTGTTCTAGGAGTTCCACTGTTCTAGTTCTAGTTCACTGTACTCGCAGTTCCACCGTTCTAGGAGTTCAACTGTCCTAGCAGTTACACTGTTCTAGCAGTTCTACTGTTCTAGCTGTTTCACTGTTCTAGCAGTTTTACTGTTCTAGCTGTACCACTGTTCGAGCAGTCCCACTGTTCTAGCAGTTCCACTGTTCTAGCAGTTCCACTGTTCTAGCAGTTCCACTGTTCTAGCTGTTACACTGTTCGAGCAGTTCCACTGTTCGAGCAGTTCCACCGTTCTAGCAGTTCCACCGTTCTCGCAGTTCCACTGTTCTAGCAGTTCCACTGTTCCAGCAGTTCTACTGTTCTCGCAGTTCCACTGTTTTCGCAGTTCCACTGTTCCAGCAGTTCACGTTTCTAGCAGTTCCACTGTTCTAGCAGTTCCACTGTTCCAGCTGTTCCACTGTTCTAGCAGTTCCACTGTTCTAGAAGTTCCACTGTTCTAGCAGTTCCACTGTTATAGAATGTTCCACTGTTCGAGGAGTTCCACTGTTCTAGCAGTTCCACTGTTCTAGCAGTTCCACTGTTCTAGCAGTTCACTGTACTCGCACTTCCACTGTTCCAGCAGTTCCACATTTTGAGCAGTTTCACTGTTCTAGCTGTTCCACTGTTCCAGTTCTGGTTCACTGTACTCGCAGTTCCACTGTTCTAGCAGTTCCACTGTTCGAGCAGTTCCACTGTTCGAGCAGTTCTACTGTTCCAGCAGTTCCACTGTTTGAGCAGTTCTACTGTTCTAGTTCTAGTTCACTGTTCTAGCAGTTCCACTGTTCTAGCAGTTCCACTGTTCGAGCAGTTCTACTGTTCTAGCAGTTCCAAAGTTCGAGCAGTTCCACTGTTTGAGCAGTTCCACTGATCTAGTTCTAGTTCACTGTACTCGCAGTTCCACTGTTCTAGCAGTTCTACTGTTCGAGCAGTTCCACTGTTCGAGCAGTGCGCGCGACACGCTAGACAAAAACAACACACTTGTAAGCAAACAGAATGAGTAGAAAAACTTCGATCAAACGGCGGGATGCTATATAGAGGGGTGCATGCACAGGGCGGCTAGAGATAACAAGAGAAGTGTAAGCTAGGAATAAATAACATGACAAAATATTCGTGCATAGAACTGACAAAATGTATCCAATAATGTAATCTAACTGAATGGAAATATACGTACAAACGAATGTTATACATTCCATAAACGATGTGTGTTTATTTTTCTTATTCATTTTTATGATGTCACAGTTGCACAAAAGTGCAGTGGCCTTGAACTAAATAAAACTTCAAATAAGAACAAGGATAATGAAAATAGATACTAATTACCAGAACCCAATCAACAGAAACTCTTAACTATATCCTTATCTATAAGAAGGAAACAAAAAAGAAAGTATACATAACTGGTATACACAAGGACTAAATAGTTTGGGTGATGATGTTAAAAGGTTGTATTTAATATCAGAATCATCTGGTGATAGCACAGACAAGAACAATTACTTGGCTAAAAAAAAGAAATATGCCACTGAAATACAAAGATCAAAAAGAAAAGCAAACAATGATATCATGAATGCTGCGGCAAACGACTCAAAGGCAGCGTGGCAATTGATAACCAAAATCAATGATAGCAAATTGACAAAAAATAGGGATAGTATTGATCTATTGAAAGATGGAGACTTATTCTCGAAGAAAAAAGATGTTTCAAATATCTCGATATCTATTTTTAAAATGCTACAGCTAGTTTGATTCAAAGTATTGGTAATGGATGAAAGTACACCCCTGGTTCACAGGGGAGAACAAAATAGAAGTCCCAATAAAAATATATTTCTTTTTCCACTCAAATTAAATGAGTTTTATGACATTTGAGATAAAGTGACAGAAAAGAAATCTGCTGGGTTCGAAGAAATACCATGCAGCATTATAAAACATATTGCTTATCATATTTCGAAGCTCTTAGTATTCATAATCAATGAAAGTTTTATCCAAGGCGAGTTTCCTAAAAGATTAAATTATCTGTTATAATCCCTCTGTATAAAAGAGGGAATATAAATATGTCTGAAAGCTATAGGCCCATTGCACTATTACCTGTGTTCTCAAAAATATTTGAAAGTGCCTTCTGTTTGAGACTAGTTAATTTTGTGGAAAATATTCTCTACTGAATGATTGTCAACATGGCTTCAGACCGAAGAGATTCACAACTACAGCCATTGTACATTTTGTAAATCAACCGTATTCAGCATTAGATAATAACTAGGAAAACGCCTTATATGCGTTGTGAGATGAGCTTAGAAGTATGGAAATGTAGAATTAAGAACATTTGGTCGGCTCAATGTACATATACAGGCCATGGATCACTTCAAAGGTTCAAGAACCGCGGCTGTCTGTTGGTATATGGACCTTGGTTTCCAAACAATTATACCAGTGCCTTCTTCATATCCATCACAGATTTCAAACGTTTTAATTCATTGGTGACACTTGTTGCTCACATTTGATAGTTTCTTAATTGCTTTCTTAATTGCTTTCATTGATGTGTAAAAAAGTACATTAAAAATGCGTTTTCTTTGTTATTTCACATCCGATTGTTCCATAAGTCGCTTTAAATGTGTATGATAGTTCTTCCCACATTCAGTATGAATTTGAGAGCTTTTGAAAAAAAAATCCAAGTATTTCTCCCCTGGCCTATTCTTATGGGGAATTTCCATACTTTCCAATTTTTTTCCGGAAAAACCGTTTGACCGATTTTTCTGAAAAACAATCCCAACTCATTCTGGTACAACACCAATTTAGGAAAAAAGTTTCGAGTTGATTGAAACTTTTTCCTGACCTGTATGCCGCGTACAAAATTACACAAAAAAAAAAAAAAAAAAAAAAAAAAAAACATAAAAAAAACATAAAAACCAAGCCCAAAATTTTTCGGTATATGGAATGAAAATCTTCGCTACGCTCATCTAATAACATATTTAATGTAATGTATAATGTAATGTAAGTCTTTATTTGGTCTTTTTTTGTATGATATAATATATAATATAGTATGATATAATATGATAATAGATATACAACGATTAGTCTTCCACCCAAACCTTCAATTAATAATAAGTAGTTATAATAATGATAATAATAGTTCAAATTATGATACAAATTAACAATGACTGAGAGAGTATTAGGAAAACATTAGTTATATAAGAATAACGGTAATAAAATATAATTTATTAAGGACTAATTATAGTACAATGAAAGTTTATGGTAAAAACGAGCTCCAGGGAATCGGTGTAATAAGTGAGAATCGTAATGATGGTAGTGGGTGGTCGAGAAATTAGAATGTGACATTTGGAGGTAGGAATTCGTGGAGGGAGTAGAATGTTGTTAATATTCTAACAACAATATAATATATCTCTAGATGACTTCTTTCTGAAGCAAAGTTGAATCATACACGATGCATAATAATGATTTGGTATTACTGAAAATGAGAATGACTTTTTCATTGTTAATAAAAAGCAATTGAATAATAGAAATGAATGCACGAATAAATGAAAAAGAACCATTAGGCCTACGAATAACTTTCGTAGATTTGTGTAGATGATTATATAGTGAAGGAATAATGAATTTAATCAATCATCAATGAATATAGGCCTAATCAATCCTATAACAGGTTATTTTCATAGACTCGATCGAAATGATCAAATGTCTCTCTAAAAGAGAACTGCTGACTGAAGTTTATTGCATTATCCCGGTAAGAATCCCACGGCCTACCCTATGCGTATCTCCACGAGTTGGAACTTATTGGCTTGACACATTGATCTCTGTTTCCATAGTTTCATATCCACGATCAGCTGTATTATTCAAACCTCGTGACACGTAATTGTTTGTGATAAGTATGAACAAATGTAATTCACCAACAGATGGCAAATTGAGATTCAATTTCGAATTTTAAGTTTAGGTGAAATTATCTTTCTGAATATTTTCAATTTCTTGCAGATAGTAATTCACAGTGAACCCCAGGGTAAAATCTGCGTAAGATGAACATTAAGGGAAGGTTTTAGAATACGTATGCTGTACATTCCTGAATGTAAGCGGTTACACATCATCTATATGCTTATCCCACTGATTATCCATGCCAAGGCCTTCAAAGTGCAAGTAGGCCTACAAGCTCCGTAGAGTGTGTACAAAGCCTGATTTACACGGTCCAAGTTTTCATCCGAGTCCGTGGTTTCAAGGGTTGGTCCAAGTACTTTGACAGCAACTAGGATGGAACATTGAACGCCTGTCTACACGGTCCAATCTATTGAAGGCCATACAAGGCACATTAATCCCAATAGTTGAACATGCTGATCGAGTATCTAGATGACTTGTAACAGCTGACTGGCAATCAGATATGGCGGGAGACCGAGCGGTCGCCGTCAAGTGCGCATGCGCGTCAGACTTGTGTGACGTCAAAGCCTCTGATTGGTTGGTTTCATCAAAGGTTCAACGAAATATAAGACTTTTCTAAACAAAATGACTTGGATGAAAGGTTGAATTCCAGGGTTGAATAGAAGCTTTTTGCTTCAAGTTTTCTATTTAGACGATCCAAGAACATGTAATCAACCCTTGAATCCAAGGACTTGGATGAAAACTTGGACCGTGTAAATCAGGCTTAAGAAATAATCATTTAGTATATTATGCTTACATTTTCCAAATATTTTAAAGAAGAACAAATATGCATTACTTATATGTTTTATCATTAATTGTCGAAACCATGGTCATATGACCAACAATGATAATAATGTTAATAATAATGAATGTATTGATTCTTGATTAACCACTTGAGAGGAACGACAGTGTAGACCTGTACAAGGCAATACCATACAAAAGAATGAACATGAATGAAAAACATCGAAACACATTTAATGTAAAATGGCCTTCAACAGTAGCGTGTCGAGAAACATTTTTCCTTTCAACATACTATTCATTTGAACCATCAGACTTCGTCCTTGTCAATCAAACACTCGAACACAGTTGACAAGAGTAACAACAAGTATGTATGAAATAATCTTCCCGAGAATGATTATTCTGTTTAACCTATTTCATACTTTTTTTTTTGTTTTTATCCATTAGTCTAATACACTGATACGGAAGAAGATCACAATGACAACAAAAGAACATCCACAAAGCCCTTCAAAAGGGCTTGACTGTGGGTTAAATATCTAATAATGAGTATACAAATTCAAATTCGGACGTGTTTCACATACTGTACAAATTAACAAGGTAGTTGAAGTAAAAAGAAAGAACAAAAACATTGAATTTTTTAATATTCAACTTACAAAATTGCTTTGAAGAATTATTGACAAATATTAATTTCAAGCAGTTTAGTTCCGTACATCAAGTGGCAATAAAAAGTAAGAAGTTTACTTATACTGATAGTTTAGTTACTAATATTAACTAGGAAAACGCCATATAAGTTCATGCGTTGTTAGACGAGCGAATAGTAATAGTATGGGTAAAAATGAGTAAAAACTGCTTCGAGTGGTACCAATTTAGCACATTTTATGCTTTTTCTTCAAAATGGCTGACCCAATTGAGCTGAAATTTTTTAGAAATGTGTATCAAAATGTAATTCAACTTCACGCAAAATTTCATTTTTTTAGAAGATGAAATTATTTTCTTATTTTCCGCCATGTTATTCTAATGGGTATTTTTGAAATTTCTAAAATTCATAAAAAAAAGGTACCGCGCGATAATGCCACAAAACTATACAGATCTAAATTAGATGAGGAACCATATTGAAAAAATGTTTGAAGTTGATAGCTGTAGCCGTTTGACCTGTGGGGAACCGACAAAAAAACATAAAAAAAAGAAAAAAAAAAAAAACATAAAAACGGACACCAATTTTTTTCAGTATGTCAAATTGAATCCTCGCTCAAGCTCGTCTAATAATAATAATTATGATAATAATATACTCATTAAGTCTTGATTAATCAGATGATAACGCCCTGAGGAATACTTCTCGGCCTACAAAGAACCCCCCCCCACCCTTCCCCCTCAATTATATTCATTCCACTTTACATAATTCACGGCCCCATTTCCCGCGCTTCGAAACACTTACATCCATCTACAGAACTGTATTATTATAATTGTTGTAATGACTAAATCGACGTCAGATTCGGAAGCGCGCAATCGAATAAAAGTTAAAATATACTTAAAACTTTGTTTCGTCCCTAAGAAACGCGTCCGCCGCGAAGGAGGGGTGGGGGGGGGGGGGGGGGGTTGTGATGGGTCGAGATTGGATGCAGAGGAGACTCGAGCGAAAGTTTGCGAGAGCCATATTAGTACAGTAGCTAAGATGAGATAAAAGGATGCATTCGGGGTTTTGTGATAGAAACGTATAAATTTCACCACATGCTCAGAAAAATTAGCCCAACAAAACAGGCTACGGAGGACGGCGGATTTCTCAACCGTTTGGGGGTGGCGAGGGTGGCAATTTAGGGGTGAGCATTTATGAAATAATTTTTATCTTCAAAGGTGTTTCTGATATACATATACTTTCTCGTGAACTATACTATAAATGAGTCATAAAAAAATAATTTTCAGTCGAAATCAAATTAGAGGACGGATAAATAACGATTTCATTGACCTTTGACCTTTTGTTTGAGTTAATTTCAATACGAAATGAAACTGCCCGTGTGACCATTCGTTTGAAAGCTGAAATCGGCCTGAATCAGTAAACATCAACATCTTGTAGGTGTGTTGACCTTTGACCTTTAAATAATAATTTAATTGACGATTTGTATGTAAATACAATATCAATTGTGTGGGCAATATACATAAACTATTCGGGGTTTTGAGATAGAAACATGAAAATCTCACCACATGCATAGAAAATTTTTCTCTACAAAATGAGCTACAGAGGACGGCGTATTTCGTAACCGTTGGGGGGGTGGCGGGGGTGGAAATTCGGGGGTGGGTCGTTGGAAATTGATTTTTATTGTCAAAGTGGTGGATGAAAGTTTATAATGTTCGACCCGAATTATGCTATCAATGTAATGTAGGAAAATAATTTTTGATCCAAAAAACCTCTGGAACGTGAGTTGACCAATTGATTAACCTTTGACCTTGCATACGTAATGATTTTAAAACAACAGCAATATGCCCGAGTGACCATTCGTTTGAAAGCTTACATTGCCCTGAATCATAAAATATGAACATTATCAAGCTATGTTGACCTTTGACCTGTAATTGTTCATTTTATGTATCATTTTATTGAATATACATACTGATTATGTGTAATGCCAACTTGAGAGCTAGTTCATAGGAGAAAATGTACAACAATAACCAATTATTCAGTGTAATGTCTATGTTTATCACATATATGTCTAAAGACGGGTGTACATAGTGATAACACCTGAACTGAAGTTCATTTCGGGTTGAGTTGTCACCAAAGTATCATTAGAAAATCGATTTGTTATTCCGTTACGATGACAAGTTATATTGCCACAGGCAATTGTCTTCAAGCTATATATATATATATATATATGTATATATATATATATATATTTTATATATATATATATATATATATTAAATATATATATATATATATATATATATATATATATATTATATATATATATATATATATATATATATATATATATATATATATATATATATATATATACTTCCTCAATGGTATAACACATTACTATGCAAACACTCGTTACAAATTATTTGATGCAGGGACGATAAAAAAATGTGTTCACAATAAATAAATATAATCTCAGAAGATATTAATGATATTGAAAATCTTCACACCTTCAACAGTCGCATTCTGCTCCACATTTACACGATAACCAACGTTTCTGACCACTGATCATGCAGATGCAGCTATCCGTGGAGCAGTCATCTGTGCATTTGCAAACAACAAATTCATCACAGGAAATGATCGCCTCACGCCCTGTAGTCCACACTGGTCGCCACATTCCTCCATCTCCTTTCTTCCATCTCCATTGTGAAGGATTCGGATACATCGCAAAGGCTTCTAACGAGTTACCCCAGTAATGTTGGAATGAATTGTTAGATGGAATTGTTCACGTCAATGGATAAACCAATGGAAAGTCTTCCACCGACAAAAGACGCTCTCCGACAGCACACCTTAAGAGCAGCTCTCCAAGCTGGACATTACTGGGGTAACTCGTTAGAAGCCTTTGCGATGTATCCGAATCCTTCACAATGGAGATGGAAGAAAGGAGATGGAGGAATGTGGCGACCAGTGTGGACTACAGGGCGTGAGGCGATCATTTCCTGTGATGAATTTGTTGTTTGCAAATGCACAGATGACTGCTCCACGGATAGCTGCATCTGCATGATCAGTGGTCAGAAACGTTGGTTATCGTGTAAATGTGGAGCAGAATGCGACTGTTGAAGGTGTGAAGATTTTCAATATCATTAATATCTTCTGAGATTATATTTATTTATTGTGAACACATTTTTTTATCGTCCCTGCATCAAATAATTTGTAACGAGTGTTTGCATAGTAATGTGTTATACCATTGAGGAAGTATATATATATATATATATATATATATGTATATTTTTTTATTCATATATATATATATATATATATATATATATATATATATATATATATATATATATATATATATATATAATATATATATATATATATATATATATATATATAATATATATATATATATATACATATATATATATATAGCTTGAAGACAATTGCCTGTGGCAATAAAACTTGTCATCGTAACGGAATAACAAATCGATTTTCTAATGATACTTTGGTGACAACTCAACCCGAAATGAACTTCAGTTCAGGTGTTATCACTATATACACCCGTCTTCAGACATATATGTGATAAACATAGACATTACACTGAATAATTGGTTATTGTTGTACATTTTCTCCTATGAACCAGCTCTCAAGTTGGCATTACACATAATCAGTATGTATATTCAATAAAATGATACATAAAATGAACAATTACAGGTCAAAGGTCAACATAGCTTGATAATGTTCATATTTTATGATTCAGGGCAATGTAAGCTTTCAAACGAATGGTCACTCGGGCATATTGCTGTTGTTTTAAAATCATTACGTATGCAAGGTCAAAGGTTAATCAATTGGTCAACTCACGTTCCAGAGGTTTTTTGGATCAAAAATTATTTTTCTACATTACATTAATAGCATAATTCGGGTCGAACATTATAAACTTTCATCCACCACTTTGACAATAAAAATCAATTTCCAACGACCCACCCCCGAATTTCCACCCCCGCCACCCCCCCAACGGTTACGAAATACGCCGTCCTCTGTATCTCATTTTGTAGAGAAAAATTTTCTGAGCATGTGGTGAGATTTTCATGTTTCTATCTCAAAACCCCGAATAGTTTATGTATATTGCCCACACAATTGATATTGTATTTACATACAAATCGTCAATTAATGTGTGTTTGTAGGCCTATACATGGCGTATTATACCATAATATATGTACGTGTTCTAGCTGTATCCTTGAAAAAATTAGGCCTAGATTAGGTTCCAATTGACTGTTATCCATCTCGATCACACCACTATCTCATACCACGTATCCCGTACCGTGATTCGCTCCCTCAATTTTTAGTAGATACAAAGGTAGTAGAGAAAGCATCCAGTTGTGTAGCTTGGATGGCTACAGCATATAACGCTTCCAAAGAATCGGCCATCGTTTGATACGAGCGTACCTCCACGAAACCCCACCCAATATAACACGCCCACTGTAAAGGTACCCGACTATCGTTCGGACATAAATGAGGGAGTCCTAACTCATCTCTTTCCTAACTCATCTCTTTCCTAACTCATCTCATTTGAAACGTGTTCTTTTATTGACTGTCCCAACTCATCTCTTTCCTAACTCATCCCTTTCCTAACTCATCTCTTTCCTAACTCATCTCTTTCCTAACTCATCTCTTTCCTAACTCATCTCTTTCCTAACTCATCTCATTCCTAACTCATCTCATTCCTAACTCATCTAATTTGCTGCATCAATTGCTTTTCAATGGATGAGATGAGTTGGAATGAGATGAGTTAGGACATAACCAGTTCCGAGTAGATGTGCTAACCAGTACCTATAATATATAAGATCACTTTTATAAATCACTCAAGCTACCAAGAGAAATTAAACTTCGCATTCTACATAAGTTTTTTCACCTTCCTCCCCAGACCTCCCTCAACTTCTCATAATGCGCTCGTCAAATCTAGTCGCACCACCTACCGTTATCTGTGGTCACACGTGCAGTGTACTGAATCCCTCTCCTGTCAACCGCTCTCTAGTTGCCATGCCAAATACTATTCTTCACCGAGAACTGAGAAGCATATATAGTCAACCCATTACCTACCTCTACGATTTGAGGGTTTTGTCAAGTATTTCTTCTCACTTCGCTGTGGTTTTTCAGCTTGAACACAATTAACCAAAGTCCTATCTCGCTTCCTCTACATTCCAAATCATTCTTTGACTGATTTCTTTGGGGAAAATTTGAGGGTGAGTAAAATGTGATACCTACATGGAGCTTATCTTATTAATTAATTGGTAGCCACCAGCCAACGAGACAAACAATTACATAACCTTGATCTTAGTGCACGCGTATACACTGCAGGAGATTATGAAACGTCAGAACCACGGAACTAGACAGGGTTGACGTGAATACGTTTTTTTTAAAAATTATCCGGGTAATACCCGGGTAATTTCGGCGGGTACCTGGTTCCTAATTTGTTACCCGAAGGCATCACAAATATATATATATATATATATATATATATATATATATTATCAGATGATAATTGAATGATTCAAACGATTAAACGAATTATATGATAATTGAACTTCTTGGATACGATCCAATCTCGAGCCATGTCATAAAAGATGCGTCTCGACCGGTAATCGTTCCCGGGAAACCCTCTCTATAGGGCTAGCCCTATATCTCGGTAGCTCAGTGGGAGAGCAGCAGACCGGCAATCTGAAGGTCCCGGGTTCGATTCCCGGTCGAGACGTATCTTTTACGACTTGGCTTAAATATCCCACACATCTCGATATTGGATCGTATCCAAGAAGTTTTATGATCACATGTAGGCCTACATTATTTTCTTCGAGACGGCTGGTCCGTATTGCACTCAAATGTTCAATCATGTGTATAATTTCCGTGTTTATATTTGTTGAAATTGGAATTATATTGGTGAGATTTTATTTCTCAAAATTTTCTGCTCTCCATAATCTTATGGGGATTCTAGAAACTTCTAGATGACGTTTCTCAAAAATGGTCCAACCGTTTTGACCCAAAAACTATAGGGTTCTCAGTTGGATAAGTTTGCGTAAAATAAAAAAGTTTCATGTCGATCGGTCAAACCCTGCGACCTGTGCACACCTTACAAACAAACAGACAGACAGACAAAGTTTCGTAAGAGTTGAGTGAAAATCTTCGCTGACGCTCATCTACTTATCAATACAGTATCAATACCACATTGATGTTGAGTGATAATTCACACAGTTCCTGAACTTGATTCTATGAGTTCCACGAGCAAAGAGGTGTGAAAACGCTCATTAATCTGGATTAAAATATACTGCAACTAATGACTATTCAGTATAAATATCATCCAAGTAATGATGGTCTTGTTGATAATATTTCGACTTGTATTTCAAACGCTGCACCAATTAAAACAATGTTTGTCAATAGGCCTAACTCCAATGCAGATCAGATCATGCTAATCTCATATCTTCATATCAAATACCAGCAGTATTGGTGATGTTCCATGTCTAAACACTGAGAGAAAGAGACAAGACAGCGTCCATTCAAAGAAGTAACAAACGTTACAAAAGATCCCCATTAGACAGAGAACGAAAGAGATGAATCAATACAAAGATAAATAACAGAATACATATTAGAGAATAGACCAATGGGGAGCTCGTTAGTAATAACCATTCCATGATAAAACCTGAGATTGGTAACATTATTTCTGTTTGTGTGCTGGCTGCCATGCATTACATTCAGAGTGTTGCTATTTGTTCAGGGAGTGAATTGTGGCATGAATCAGGCTGGACCAATCAGGAGCAGGCTCGGCGCTCGTCGAGATAACATCTTCACATGTGGGCGAGTATCATTTGACAGATGCTGTGAAGGCCTTGTTTTCTGCCCCGACAGGAGGTTCATTTCACCCCAGCTAATTGCTCGCCAGTTTATTGTTGTCGAATGAATCAGTCATGAGATGAGGGAGGAAGGCTTCTCAGGTAACGCGAAGGAAGCGGCCGTGGCCTGAATTGTAAGAACTGTGTGATATTTAATCGTATAACTTACATATACTGGTGGGCCTATTATGTATATATATATATGAATAAATATCAAATATAAATATATACATACCGGTATATATATATAATATATATATATATATATATATATATATATATATATATATATATATATATATATATATATAATTTATATATATATATATATATATATATATATATATATATATATATATATATATATACATATATATATATATATATATATATATATATATATATATATATATATATATATATATATATATATATATATATATATATTTGTTATAACCTACCGCGGTGATACCTCTGGAGGTACCGAGAAGGCCAGAAGGTACCGGGTTCGAGTCCCGGTCGAGGCGTATCGTTCATGACATGGCTATATAAGATCCCAAATAGCTCGATATTGGATCGTATCCAAGAAGTTCAATAATTATGTACATATAATATGTGTATAATGAATCAAATCTCCTCTATATCAAGTGGAGTTTCCATTTATTTAGATAATGAATCCCTCATAGGTTATATAGATTATATTTGTTATTTAATCTAATACTGAGTATACTTAATAAGCCGGGAATTCAATTTATCTAGGAATCAACTTCAATCATCATTCATACATCTCTCTCTCTCTCTCTCTCTCTCTCTCTCTATATATATATATATATATATATATATATATATATATATATATATATATATATATATATATATATATATATATATATATATATATATATATATATATATATATATATATATATATATATATATATATATATGTATATATAATCTTTTCTGGGGAAAGCTATGACATAACAATAAATAAATATTTCTCTTCCAAAAAATCTGTTATTTATTATCTTGTTCCAGAGTCCCGACCTATTTTTTGTGTTATTTATTATTAAAATTCGTGCATCGTCGGTCATTTCCCGATGTTAAGCGAAGCGGGCAAGTTGCGTTCGTGCCCGCCAGCGGCCGCCACGGTGCGCGCGTCAGTCTCGCCAGTGTGTATGCAACCCGCAGCACGCCTGCATCTTCGCGCGGTTCGCGGTCTATGTTCTAAGTGCTGTTGTGACGGTAAAACCAAGCAAGTGCGTTCTGTGCAGTGATTCACGCGCGCCCAGTCGCCAATGGGATTAACTGGGTGAGTTACCAGACACATGGCATGGGTGTTCATTCATTAGATTGTTCATTAGTGGATATTTGGAATGAATAGTTTTTATCAAGAACTTATTGGTCTCTGATGACTACAGTACAAGAAATATGATAATAAATGAATAAATAATATTCATGCGAGAAATGAATAGAATATTGCTGAAGAACTGATGAAGGAAATATAATGAATAACTTCATCCAAATAATAATAGATGAATAAAATTGAGATGATGTGAAAGTGAACTGGAAAACGACGACTGCGGAAAGAAAGTGATAGTAGGGAAAAAAGTATACGAAAATTACATTACTATAAATATTTCTATATTAATACAATTTGATAATATTTAAATGTGATTCAATATAATCGATATATCTAAAATTTCAATATCTATTGTCTATTAGAACATTATTTCTGGTAGTGGTCAGGGCCTATAGTTGAAGCTAGATTTCAAGGGACGATGAGTGAAATTCTTGTTTTTTCGTTAAAGCATAAGATGTTGGAATTCAAATAATTATCGAAAAATTACTTCAAATTGAAATGAATGATAATTAACTAGAATTTTGAGTATTTCTTCAATTTTTCCAATTTTCATTTCTTGATCATCTTTATGAAGTTAAGTTAGTTCTGGATTGACTTTCTCAGTGTGTGTTGTGTATAGGCCTAAATAACAGTTCTGAAAATATATAGCCTATATATAAAAATTGACTTTCGCGTAAATATTTTTATTACATTCTTATAAATTCGGTGTAAAACTTTATATTGAACTTTTACCAAATCTTCCGATTTTCTCTCATTGACAAATCGTATAATGATTGTGGAAATAGCTCCGATAATTGTATTTGATGATGAACCTACATTTATCCATTGAACAACATTATTGAACACTTTAAAAGAATACCTGACATCATGATTAAAATATCCACCCTTACATAATCTACACCCTACCTATATCTATAATTTCCATCACTTTTCTCTGATACGTGTATGTACAAATATAAATATTAGTTATTTTATGATTGACCATAAAACTATTTTAGTGTCATGTATTCTTAGTTATTGGTATCAAATTTTCTTAGGGCCCATATTACCAATAATAAAAATGTGTTAATTAAGCTAATTAATCAATTGCAGTACAGAAATAACATTGGTAACCAATGGTAATAATAAGCTAATCCACTAAGGCCCGGTATTACGAATAATGTTGTTGATTAAGCGATAATTAGTGGATTAGCTTGTTATTACCCTTGGTTACCAATGTTATTTTTGTACTGCAATTGATTAATTAGCTTAATTAATACACTTTAATTATTGGTAATATGGGCTCTAATTAAGGTTTGAACAACAAAATTATTGTTCGTGAAACGGGCCCTTAGTTAATAAGCGGACGTCTCCTATAATGAACGAATGAATAAATATTGGGTTTAACGGCGCGTTAACGGGGTTATATTGCGCCGGGAAAAAACTAACGTTGGTTCAGGTTGAGATTATACTATTATCAAGGTATTTTAAATATCGGTATTAACATATAAGAAATGTGATAACGCTTACAAATACACGTCTAGTAGAAAAGGGAAACAAATAGATGCGGTGTAGAGGGCCGTATCCTATTGTACTATGAGCTAGAGAATAACATAATCAATCTGGAGTACTAAAAGCAGGTTACTATGATTTGACTGGATCCTCACAAACAGTTACAACCTAAACCTAACTAAAGAACTAATAACAATAATGGTGAACAATTAAGAAATGATGCTCCGGTGTGATGGTCCCGGAACATACGTCTCCTATACATATGTATAATGTACAAATCAACAGGAAAAATAGATACAATACAATATCCAGGAATGAGCGTTTCCGCTGGAATCAGTCGCCGGTTCCTGCCAACAGATAGCACTGCACACCTGATACCCTGCTTGTCTGTTCCGTGAGCCGCCCGGCGCGGAAATATGCGGCCACCGTTCCATTCCATTACTTTATTAGACAAATTGATTTCATACGTTCTACAAATAGTTCGTGATAACATTCGTGGGACATCAAAATACAAACATTAACATAATATAAGTGGAACTGGAAAATATTTGCAAGTTATAGCATATATGTATGAAAAAACATTTTGTTTTTCAATGCTGCTTAACGACCCCACCAACAGCTAGGTTATACGGGGGTACGAATGAGTGGGTGATAATGAAACGATGGAGTGATGATAGATGAAAGGACCTTAACAAAAACCCATGCCTTATGCGGGACTCGAAGCCACGCCCAACGGTGACTTCAGTTACTACCGCTAGCGATAGTCGACTTAGCCACCGGGGCGGCTTGAAACACATTTGTACACAATATAAAGATTCATTCATCACATTCATTTATGCATGCAATATGATATTTATCTCACTAATAAAAGTGTCCTACTTATTCCTATTCATTATCAATATTTATACATGATCAGATTATTCCTTTATATTTCAGTATTCTTTATAATATATTCAATATTTTCATTATTATATATATTTTTTCATCATTTTAGGGCTATAATTTTCATCATTTATCTTTATCTGTATTTTATTTGTACTTATTGATTCGAACCTACAAATGGAACAGCACAAAACGATTTCTTTAGAGCACATTTAATCACGAAACACGTATTTTCGATAACTCGTGAAAAAATACACATTAATTGTTCAATGTGGGTGGCTATGCATGCGAGTTGAAGTATCGTGTCTTCGCGCATGCGCACTCGAGTCGAGACTTCGACTTGTACTGTGGGCCTATAGTCTAGAGGCCGGTGAACCAGACGACAAATCAGAACAACTACTCGCAACAAAATTAATAACTGGATACAAATTAACAGATGCAGCAACACTATCAAAGTGAGATGATATTGAACTAAACTGGGAAAACGCCATATATGCGTTGTTAGACGAGCGAATAGTAATAGTATGGGTAAAAATGGGTAACCTGCTTCGAGTGGTACCAATTTAGCACATTTTATGTTTTTTCTTCAAAATGGCTGACCTGATCAAGCTGGAATTTTTTAGAAATGTGTATCAAAATGCAATTCAACTTCACGCAAAATTTCATTTTTTTGGAAAATATATTTTTTTTCCGCCTTGTTATTCTATAGTGAGTATTTTTGAAATTTCTAGGATTCATAAAAAAAAAGTTATCACTCGATAATGCCACAAAACTATACAGAACTAAGTTGGATGAGGATCCATATTGTAAAAAAGTTTGAAGTTGAGACTGTAGCCGTTTGACCTGTGGAGAACCGACAAAAAAACATGAAAAAAAAAACATGAAAACGAATACCAATTATTTTCAGTGTGTCAAATTGAATCGTCGCTAAAGCTCGTCAGAAAAATATCGAATCAAAATATTTAGTCCCGATTTTTCGTTGTAAGTGGCAAAACAATTTGCATCGTTTGTGGGTTGGAGAAATTCTACGAAAACATATTTAAGACATCCCCAGTCACCAGAGGGAGAAAAGTTCCCACCAGGGTGATTATTTGTGAAAATATTGTGAATGTTTATTAGGGATCGTCCATATTTTAGAAGGTGCTTCTCTGAATAGTGTGCAGCAGTTTCACAACAATACGTTCATCCGGGAAGCCACTACGATTGTTTATGCTTCATTTGACACTGCAAATGGTCAGAAAACATGCATCTCGCGTTACATACACCACTTGATTACTTCTTGAGGTATTTTATCTTGTATGGTATCGATGTGTTCGCTCAAGAACTGGCTTTTGTGCTGAACTGGCAATGGACAGTTCAACTTCATGCGTTTGGCACACAAGACCGGGGAAAGCCACGCATTTTGTTCTCGAAAATCTAGTTAACCGAAACTATTTATTCGTAACAGAACGGTTTCAGGTATGCTGAAGACAAACAGCTGAGCTTGTAGAGGATGGTTCACCCTACCAACGTATCGATTTTCATTTAGATGACAACTATCGAATGGCTTTCGTGTATGTAACGGATTAATGTATTTTCCAACTAGTTTTTCCCAAATTTTCTCGGAATTTTCAACTTTTTTCTAATTTATAATTTTTAATCCACCATTTTAACCTTGATACATCAATAAATGATAAAATATTTGATAAATGTTTGCGGGTGTGTTCCCCTCAAGCGCTCGAATGTTGCCGTATTTGATATTGATACTATGGGGCTGGTCGTCAGATAGCGAGACATTGCATGTCTTGCCGTTCTTTTGCTACAGATTCACATGGAATCCCGTACTACTGTGTAACAATCTCCTGACAGCCAAAACATTGATATTATTAACAGTGAGGCTTATTCAAATTCTAATTATCTGACGACCAGCCCGATAGTATCAAGTATCAACTTCAGCTACGGCAAGTTACAAGAGTTTTAAATTATTTCACCAGCACACAGACGAAAAGGGACAACATATTTTGATTTTGATTATTTTAGTTTGTTATCTTTTTATATATATATATTGGGTTCAACGACGCACTATTATGATAACTGAGATCTAATGGCGTCGGATGGATGATTAATGAGATGATGGGATGATGAGATGAAGGTTCTTTCACATGAAGCGAGCGCGTTAACCACTGCGCTGCATGTGCCGGTAGTTTATCATTGCACTCTTATGGTAGGCCTACTGCATCTCTCAATTCATAATATGAGATATTTGCACAAATTAATTCCTCGTTCAGCATCTGGTGAGACAACCTCAGTAGGCTCACGAGATCCAGCAACAAGACTTTTATTCTCCACAATCCTCGATATTCCGTTTATACGATCATAACGACTTGATCTGGTATTCGTCAGGTCCCAACCTGATGTCATCATTGTGTGCTATCATTCCACGTGGCGCTGGCAGCCAACACAGATCCGAGTGAAAATAGATCATTCGAGACGAATGCACTTTATTATATCTTCAAGTTAGATGATGCATTCATTGCATTTTCAAATGAATTTATTCTTGTTTCAAGGCATAATTTACATAGATAATGGAACAGAATATGATTGAGATACTGTTGATAAATGTGATTGGAGTTTACAACAATGAACCAGCGTAAGAAAGGAACTCTTGTGTCCAGGCTGCCTGGAACAAGTTGAGTGAGAGGAAAACAAGTGAATACGCAGGCCTACAAGAATATCACAGCTGGTGTGTCGTTGAGTTCATACAAAACAAGGCTCTCGACAATATAGTAATGATAAGCACTTAATTTTCTGGCATTTTCTGGAATTTTACTCAAAATGTAAAAAAAAAACATTTAATTAACTAAATACCAGTTTTGGTTATTTTCAAATACAAGTTTACTGTTCTAGGCCCAGTCCTAAAGAGAAACATGAATCTGTACATGCATTATGGCACCATTAAATGTTTAGTCTCCTACTGTAAATGTAGTCTTGAGTATTATATTGTACGTGATTTACGGATTGTCCCCGTTTCCCATCCAAATAGCTCCAGAAATGAATTTTTTATATAAACTCAATTTGTCTAAACCAAAATTCAATTTGTGAACCATTTTTCCTATATTCTAATCAACGGGAAAGCCAAATTTTCAGACTGGGAAAATATCATTTTCCATCTGGAAAACCTGGAAAAGTCAGTGCATTTTGTAATGGAAAATGTGTAGACACCCTGTCCAGTGGCGGTGTCTATAGATGGCGGTGAATCGCCTCCTGCCATTCACGCTATTTACTGGGTATTGTCAACGAAGGCGGTGGAATTGAATGGAGAGGAGGCGGTCGTGGTATTCACTCGCGCTGTTGTCGGAGATGGCGATTATCCACGCGCTGGACTGATATTCAGGAGACCGGGGTTCGGTTCCCGCCGCGATGACGTGGTTTCCCTCAGTCGGTCACGTCTCCGTCCGAGCAGGCTCGTTCCACACGGCTCATTTAGTTCTTTAAGAAAACACATTTCTTGCATCCTAATCTTATCTGAAACACGTTGAACCAAATTGAAAAAGTGTATAATTTTGAATAAATCCCTGCGGGGCCGGAAGGGGGCTTGCCCCCTGTGGGTCACAACTACGCGGTAACGGGTCGATAGGCCTACACAACTCTTCTTATGGCATTTGTCATTGTATATTCATATAACCTAATACTTCGCTGTCTATATGACTTGCTCTAGACTTCGCACTTATAGGCCTATTATAATTAGTTTATGCACATTTTTATCAAAGATTTATGCATGGCTCTCTTTCGAAATTCTTGCTCCCCCCCTGACCTAATATCCATAGCTACGCCACTGCTATGTTTAAAATGCTTCGATAAAAATGATTAATTATTGATAAAGAAAAAAAATGTTCTGTTTTCCTTGTCCTGGATTTGGTTTTATATAATTAATGGATAATCAAATGGTCGCCATAAAGTGGGCCCTTAATTTCAGTGGTGGCCGGTGGCCTATTACTTGCCAGTACATCCCTGAATATCAATCATCATGTATTATAGCATTAATACGAATAAAAAAGAATGTTTTTTCGTATAAAATCTTTATTATATATATGAACGTACATTCTGCTCGAGTGAAAGTTGATCGAAAATTGCATTTTAACATAAGACAATAAAGCAATTATTGTGTGATTCTGTAGATAGCCGCCGCAGCGGCAAAAGCGCTACTGTCGACTGCATGATGGTTTACGGTATTGTTTACAAAGTTCTTGGATAGACTAGTGGAAACTTACTTTACATTTTGCAGCAAGTCGTTCTATTGAGTACGTATAGGAGTGACGGTACTTTATACTATGCTTATTATACTATGCTCCACCAAAATGGCTGCCTCGATTCATGTTAAACTTCGGGAGAATGTGTGTATTACTAGGACTAGGAGAACGCAGAATGTGCGTTGTGAGATGAGCGTAGAAGTATTGAAAAATACCCTGTCAGCTCAATCTACATCTACAGACCTTGGACTACTTCAAACGCTGAAAAACCTCACCTGCAACTTGTTTCTATTTATAGAGCAACCTGTCGCATGTACACTACGCATTACATGTTTTGATCCTGATATTTGATGAAATGTATACTTTTATAGCGTTTTCATCGTTATGTCTCATACGATTGTTGTACAAATTATTGAAAATGTGTATGATAGTTGTTTTCATATTCTGTGTGAATTTGAAAGCTTTTGAAAAATTTTTGTCTTGAAGTATTTTTCCCCCTGGTTTATTCCTAAGGGGATTTTCCGAACTTTCCAAATTTTTTCCGGAAAAACCATTTCACCGATTTTACTGAAAAACTATCCCAACCTATTCTGGTGTGACACCAATATTTGCAAAAAGTTTGCAGTCGATTGGTCAATTTTCCTGACCTGTATGCCACGTACAAATTTACACACACAAAAAATATTAAAAAAAAACGAAGCCCAAATTTTTTCTGTATATGAAATGAAAATCTTCGCTACGCTCATCTAACTATTCTGTGAGAATATGAACTCATTTGTAGGAAATGATTTTTCCGAACTTTCTCCTCTGGGTTAGTCTTATCGGGGTTTTAAAAGCTTTGGAACGGGTTTTCTCTAATGTGGTACAACCTTTATCCCTCAGAAACATGCGTTGTTCGAACTAGATGAGGACACACTTGTGTGGGCCAAGTTTCAACTGACTTCGTACTTTCGTTTGACCTTTCGTTCGACCTGTGGGACTGCGGAAACCAAAACATATGCTAATTGTGTTGAGTACGGTAAATTGAGTCTACCGGCACATGCAGCGCAGTGGTTAACGCGCTCGCTTCATGTGATCCGGGAGGCGAGGGGAATTCCGACCCCAGTTCGATACCCGCCGCCGACCATCTTTACAGAGGTTTTTCATGGTTTCCCTCTGTCAGTTATCATAACAGTGTGTCGTTAAACCCTATATATATATATATATATATATATATATATATATATATATATATATATATATATATATATATATATATATATATATATATATATATATATATATATATATATATATATATATATTCATATAATAAAATGAGTCTTCACTTCGCTGATCCAGCCAGTGTAGGCCTATAACCAACAATTGGGATTTGAATAATGGAACGTTTTATAAAGCGTGAAAAGCTGATACGTTTCGTGAGCCTTGAGCTGTCC